>JAQQSK010010022.1:0-12842 GCA_028658325.1 Potorous gilbertii | reverse complement strand
ACTTGATTTTCAAAATCCTTTTTGAGCTCCTCCATGGCCTGAGCCCATTGGCTCTCTATTTCAGATGTTTGGGATACAGAGGCCTTGACTCCTATGTCTTTACCTGATAGTAAGCATGACTCCACCCCCTCAGAAAGGAGCTAACATCTGTTCACCAAGAAAGTAACCTTCTATGATCTTATGTTTTTTCCCTTTTCTGGGCATTTTCCCAACCAGTTACTTGACTTCTGAGATTCCTCTCCACCCCTGCCTAGATCTGCCCAGTTATTGCTTGGGGTCTGAGATTCAAATGCTGCTCCCCAGCCTCAAGGCTTTCAGTGGTGAGCAGGGCTGCTATTCAGGGTAATATTAAATCAGGTTCTCACGTGGGGGCAGGGCCACCTCCCAGGCCCAGTTCCCTCAGGGTATTTATGCAGAAACCTTCTGTAATGGAGCTGTTTCTGAGCTCCTGGGAGCCTCTGGCCACCCGCTGCCTCTGCTACTGCCTTCAGAGGGGGCCTGAGTTATGGAGACATCCCGCTCCCCTCTTGGCCACCCAGGAAGTCTCTCTCACTGACCTGTGCTTCTGTGGGTGGAGGGACCTTCACAGCCACTGGAGATTCTGTCGCTGAAGCCTGCTCGCATCTATTTCTCTCTGTGCCACCTGGCCAGCACAGAGCTAGGCTCCGGTCCCATCTGGTGCATGACAGACCTTTGGGATCAGTTTTTCAGGGCTCTCTGGAATGGAAATCTCCTTCACTCTATTGTTCTGTGGCTTCCACCACTCCATAATTTGTTAGGAGTTCTTCTTTGCAGATATTTTATAGGCTGTGGTTTCAGAGCTAGCATAAGTGTGTGTTTCTATTCTGCCATCGTGGCTTCTCCCCACTTTCAAGCATTCTTGATGAAAAGACCAGAGCTGAAAAGAAAATTTGACTTTCAAACACAAGAATGAGAAGCATGAAAAAGTAAACAGCAAAGAGAAGTCATAAGGGTCTTACCAAAGTTGAACTGTTTACATTCCTACATGGAAAGACAATATTTGTAACTCTTGAAACTTTTCAGTATCTGGGTAGTTGGTGAAATTACACACACACACATACACACTCTCACACGTGCACGCACACACATACACGCGTGTGTACATGCACATACACACATGCATGCACACACAGAGACAGAGAGCACAGAATGAATTGAATAGGATGGGATCATATCTTTACAAAAAATTAAGGTAAATGTATAAGAGAAATGTATTGGGAAGAGAGAGGGTGAAATGGAATGGGGGAAATTATCTTTCATAGAAGAGGCAAGTAGGAGACTTCTTAGTGGAGGGAAAAAGAGGAGAGCTGAGAAAAAAACATGAAGTTACTCTCCTCACATTCGACCAAAGGAAGGAATAAAATGCACACTCATTTTGGTATGAAAACCTATCTTACAATACAGGAAAGTGGGGGAGAAAGTGATAAGCAGGGTGAGGGGGATGATGGAAGGGAGGGCAATGGGAGGAGGGAGCAATTTGAAGTCAACACTCTTGGGGAGGGACAGGATCAAAAGAGAGAATAGAAGCAATGTGGGGCAGGATAGGATGGAGGGAAATATAGTTAGTCTCACACAACACAACTATTATGGAAGTCATTTGCAAAACTACACAGATATGGCCTATATTGAATTGCCTGCCTTCCCAAAGGGAATGGGTGTGGGTGGAGTGATGGGGACAAGTTGGAACTCAAAGTTTTAGGAATAATTGTCGAGTATTGTTCTTGCTACTAGGAAATAAGAAATATAGGTAATGGGGAATTGAAAGTTATCTGGCCCTACCAGAGAAAAGAGAAGATGGGGGCAAGGCAAGGGAGGGATGATAGAAGAGAGGGCAGATTGATGATATTGTCAATTAGAATGCTGGGTGTATTGGGATGGGGGGAGGGGACAAATGGGGAGAAAATTTGGAACCCAAAATTTTGTGAAAGTAAATGTAAAAAGTTAAATAAATAAAATTATATTAATATATATTTTATATTTTTATATATAAAATATTTATATATATTTATTTATATATTCATATATTATATATTTATATACATATTAAATTTATATATATATTAAATATATATTTAAATATTATATATATTATATTTAGGGAGTTTTCAGTATATATATATATATATATATATATATATATATATATACTGAATATATATACGATTACACATTTCTGTTAGCAGCTCTGGAGCTGCTAACAGAAATGTGTAATCGTAACTCCATGATTTTAAAGATCTTCCCCACCCATTAGTGGACTTATCCATTAAGGAAAGCTTGATTAAGAGAGGCCCACACCTTTTGTTAATTTTCTAATGAAGCACTGGTTCTCAAGGGTTGTGATGCTCTCAGGCTCTGAAAAATTTGTAAATACTCTGAGGCAAGGATTTACTTTGAGACTTACTCATTGGAAGTGTTTGTTTGGCCAGACAAGACTCTGGGCAGCTGCTAAGGAGTCCCCCACCCACTTTGAAAACCCACATGTTGGTGCTTGTCTTTCTGGTAGCTATATATTTATGGTGAGACATTTATCTGTCTGTTGATATGTGAGATAGTTTGAAGCCCTGTCTGTTGATTTTGCTTTCTCTGTTTTTTCTCTGAATTTCAGGGTGCTGACTTTTTCCCCTGAACTAAGTGAATGATATATGTGCTTGATTAAAATGATTGTTGACCCCTCAAGTTGCTTTCCTTTTAGAAAAGCAGATCAAAGAACCTGTGATAGCTGGCCCTCCTGTGTATTGTGGGGTCCTTGCTTTTACAAAGTGCTAAGTGGGTGAGTTTCATATCTGTTATCTTTGCTGTTAATTCATAAGATTCCTACGTTGTTAAACTTTTTTGGTGTTTTGGAAGCATAAACAAGTGTAATTGTTTTTCCTTTGGTACCTAACTCCTCCTTTTAGGGAGTTTTCAAGATTTAATGAGGATCAGAGAAATTGTCTATTCCTCTGTGTTGTTGAACACATGACCTGGACATTTCTAATTGACTACTGAAGATGTTTTGAAGTCATGGCCATGCAAAACAGACATAGATATGATTATGCTAGTCAGCAGTTCAAAATCTTAGATTAGTTGCTTATTACCTACTATCTTGATTAAAAATTCAAACCCTTGCCCCCTGGTATGCAAGCCCTCTCTGCACACTAATTTGATGTTATCATATTTTTGTTCTGTCATATTTTCCCTTACAGACACTTTGCTCCAGTCATATTAGATCATTCCTTATCCCATTAACATGCCTTTTAATTTCATCCCCCTCTGCTTATTCTCACGTTGCTCCCAATACCTGCATAGCCTTTTCTGTAATAGCTTGATGTTTGCAGATGGTAAATTTTCATTGTATTGCCCGAAGGCCCTGATGGGTGGACAGTATTTGTTTTTGATGTTAATACAGAGTCCCTAAATTAGTTTTAATGTTATTCTATAATAAGTATGTGCTTTATGGATAAGGAGTTGTGGCAATAATCTTTGGGAGAAGATACCAGTCCATCAACTAAACATAGAACCTCCAAAGACCAGCTTACTGAAGAAGCATCAGAAAACAAATTTCTCCAGAAAATTTATCCACACAGGAGTTGAGTGGTCAGTGGATGCCCATCACTGGCCACACGATGAGAAAAGGTGAAATAGATAGTGATAAAAGAACCCTTCTCCTCATTCTTCCACCTGCATCCTATGGGATATAGACTCTGGGAATCCCCTTGAACTCTCCTTGAATCTTTCCACTTAATCTGTCTTTTCTTATTCAAATTTACCACCGTTAACCTAACCTGGCCCTTCATTGTCTGTTGCCTCCAGAATGCCTGTGGCTGCTTCCCTTCCTAGATTCTATAAACTACCCTTTAACCCAAACTAGCCCTCCATTAACTGTTATCTCCCAATTGCCTCCAGTATTTTCCCACCTTTGATCACATCAAAATCTCACTCTCTTGGTTCTGACCTCTAGTCATCCCAGTTCCATCAAGATCCTCCTTAGACTCCTCTTCAAGACCCTCCCTAACCCCTTCCTCCATTATCCCAGACTACTTGGCCAACCCTTGATGCTTTCCACAATTTTTCTGTATATAATTTCCATCTTGCCTCCATGAAGGTGCTCAGATTCAAGGTGGCTCAGATTCTGTCTTGCCCACTTGTTAATATAAACATCACAAATGGTGAGACTTCTTAAGAGTCAACCCAATATGGACAATCTTCAATAAAGTTTGTTTTACTTTGGTTAAAAGAAGACTTGAGTCAAATTCATTTGAATAAGACTTGGGGTATCAGTATTTTGGGGTCCCAAGCACCGGAAACCTCAACATTGTGGTTCCCTGACCTCAACACCTCCACACACTTACAACTATGAGGCCAAATAGTGATTAGCATAAGTCAGAAAGTAAGAAGAGAAGACTGGAATTTACAAATTCAGATTAACCAGAGTAACTGTAACTTATTCAAGTTACAGTACTCCTACTGTACCTCTCACTTTTGGTTTTATTTAGCAAATATAGTGAAACCTAAAAAGGGAGCTGTTAGGTGGCACAGTGGATACTGTTAGCCCTGGAGTCAGGAGGATTTGAGTTCAAAGCTAGTCTCAGATCCTTACTAGCTGTGTGAACATGGGCAGGTCACTTAACACTTCTTGCTTCAGTTTCCTCATTTGTAAAATTAACTGGAGAAGGAAATGGCAAACTACTCCAGTATCTTTGCCAAGAAAACCCCCAAAAGGGGTCACAAAGAGTCAGACACAAAGAGTCATAAAAATGACTGGGGAAAAAAACAACAACATTGGAATGAATGAATAATCTTTTCTGATCATTCACCTGTGGGAAAAAGATTAAGATCCCATGGTAATGGAAAAAATGAGACAAGAAAATTACACATTAAAATGGTATGAAATCATACCCTTATGCTATATAAGAGTTCAGGGATCCTCTGAAAGAGAAAAGGCAGGTCCAGTTTGTATACAGGGATAGAAAAGAACTCATAACTTAGAGTTACTAGGTCCTACATTAATTGGAGTTGATTTTGGTTCAGAGACTTTAGTGCTGTTAGTTAACCAAATATAGTAGCCAGAAGAGTTCTGTAAAGGTACTCTACATCAATAAGAATACGAAGTAAGTGCCTAAGTGAAGAATGTAAAGGGGTTTGTTCACAAATATTTAACAATCAACTCTCTAAAGCTACACGTTTTAAAGTTTAATTTGCATCATTAGAACTTTTCTTGATCACTTTCATAAGTCTAAAGAATCAATAAAACAAATAAACAAAAAAGATCCTTGATTTTTTAATGTATGCTGTTTCTGAGATATAAATGCTCAGGCTGAAAATTATACAATCAACTTAAGAGCACATTTGAGCTGATTCCACCTCTGAACAAATAAATCTCTTTATGTTTTAGATCAGAAGTGTCAGGCACTTAGCACTGGGGCCCCATGCAGCCCCCAACACTCCTGAGTGTGGCCTGATTCGATAAAAATATAATCGGGAAAGATTTGACAAAATAATAAAAAGTACAATAACAATAAATAATATTACATTTTAGGACCAAATCAATATGCTTTCCCCAGAGATCCTTATGTGTGGATTAGTAGCTTTGTTTTTTTTTTTATCTGATACCACTGCTTTATATGGTTTTTCACTTCCTTTTCACTTGCTCATTTCCTGCCCATCTTTTAAAGATGAGTTCTAATGTTATTCTCCATAAAGTGACTACACTCTATCTTTCCCTGCTAGGGCCAAATACAATGCTCCATCCAGAATAGATATATGCAAAGTATTTATTTTTTTTAAAAATAAATAAAGAAAACAGGAAAGAAGGCCCAGAGCACCACCGCTGAGCTGCTGTAAAATTCCCAGAGCTTTACTAGCCTTTCACTCCTGCCCTCTGCCTCATACAGTTCATGAGCCTCACAAAAGACAGGGCAGCTTGATCAGTGCATAGGCAGAAATGAATGGAGCATGAAGCTCCTTTAAATGTCACCTTTTCCAAGACCTAGTTTCAGGTGGATCCTTCAAAGTTTGCCTCGTATGTGTATGGGCCTAGTTGAAATCCTCTTTCCTCATACACTTTGTTAACAGCAGGATGATATTTACCAGTGGTATTCCACCCCAATTTTTCTTTCTTTCTTTGTTTCTTTCTTTCTTTTCTTTCTCCTTTTTTTTCTTTTCAGAATCAGTAAAATGTAACAGCAGTTTGTTTGGGGGTTCATGCAACCGTTCCAGCACATAAAGGGTCAACCTAAAATAGAAATGGAACTGTACTGCAAACAGCCTTGAGGGTGTGGATGAGAGCTAAGGTTAGGTGCTAAGTGAGCATCAAATTGTGTTAAGTAGAACCACCTGTCAAGATAGATGATGGGTCCTGTGTTTTCTGAGATCCAGGGAAACATTTCAGGTTGGGGACTAGTTCCTAAAAGCTAAGGAACAACATAGACAAGCCATGTAAAGACATAGAAACATAATTAGGGTTAGGGTATACTCATGATTTCAATGTTCCAGAGTTACAAGATCAAAGCCTGCAACAGACTAATTACCACAGTTTCAAAAAGCTGAAGTCAGAGCTAACCAGAGTGGAACTACTTGTCTAAAGCCAAGGTCAGTAAAATCAGTATTCAAGATCATAGATTACAATGTAAGTAAACTGTTCGAATAACCCAGTTGATTTCCAAATTGTTGTGAGAACTCAGTGGTTATGTGTAGATAGGACTAAAAGGATCCTTTACTCAGAGGGTTGTTTAGAGCCTGAATAGGATCAGTAATCTTACATCAGAGCAATCAAACATTCACACCTATCTACTCAGGATACTGGCTTTCTGTTACTGTTGCACCATATCCTTTTCTAAGTAGCTGGTAGCACAAAGATTAGAGGATTGGGGCTCAAGGCAAGAAGACCTGAGTTTAACCCCAACTTCGGACACTTACTCTCTGTGTGACACTGGACAAGTCATTTAACTTCAGTTTGCCTCATATCCAAAATAGGGATAATACTAGCATTTACATCCTAAGGTGCTTGTGAGGGAGGGGTAGAACCCAAAGTAAGACAGAAAGCCACCAGTGCATCTTTTCAGTGGGCAAAGTTTGCATGAGCTTTGGCAACAACACTGGTTTCTCATTAGCCTTCATTCTTTCCTTTTTCTGTCATAGGTGTTGCTGGTGAGCCATCTTGTGTTCTATCACACCCTGTCATTGTAGGTGTCATAGCCAAGGTGGGGCGTGGTGATGTAGCTGTCAACCTCCATCACAATCCCAAAGACACTCATCTTCAGGAAGCTGCACTGTCTGGCATTTTCTGTACACACAGCACAGGACTAAGCATGTACCTGTCAGTGGAATGAAATATTGTGACAAAGTAGTGGGTATCTGCTGCTTCCTAAATGTCACTGTCTTTGTTTCCAATGATCTTAAAACAATTATGTTGCCTTTCAAAATAGGTGGTTCATGCTGTTATAGTCACTCTTAAGATCTTAAACTATGTTGTTTGGGTCGTTACTCAGTGATAGGTGCCAAAACACTGGTCTGATTGTCAAGAAGTTTGGGTTACTATGCTTTAACTCAGTATACTTATAGGGAAGAAAATGTTCATTGTCCAAACTCCCATTTCCTTACCCTAACCCCAAATGTTACTTGTCCCTTACAGAAAAAAAATAATAAGCATACTCAAATCTCACCATGAAGAAGGGGAGAAAAAAGGCAAAGATAATGACTATTCCTTATGGAAGTCAGAATATTATGAAAGAAAATAAAAGATCAAATATGAAATCAGAGTATTTGGGTTCAAATCCAAACTCTGCCACTTATGACATAATTTATATTTTATAGAATCTACTTTTCTAAATTGTATAATTAAGAGATTGAATTGTTACTTCTAAGGTACATTCAAGCTCTAAATCTCTGATCCAATAAAACAGAAACTTCCAACACTAATTTTTCATTATATGAAGTTAGCAGCAGTATCATCACTAATATCCACCAAGTCTTCCCTAGGGCAGCTAGATAGTGCAGTGGATAGAGTATCAGGCTTAGATTCAGGAAGACCTAAGTTCAAATCTGGCCTGAAGTCACTTAACCCTGCTTACCTCAGTTTCCTCATCTGATGAGGAAATGAGCTGGAGAAGGAAATAGCAAATGACTCCATTGGCTTTGCCAAGAAAATCCTAAATGGGATCACAAAGAGTCAGGGTATACTCCACAATAACAAGGGGCTCATAAACACAGGCTAGAAGCACTGGGTCTAATATATAGTAATTAATAAACACTTGTTGACTGATAAATGGACAAACTGACAGAATATGATTTGTCCAATCACAGATCTTACAGCATCAAGAATTGGGCACAAATGTGGTTGGGATCTTACAGTTAGAGATACAGTACAGGATGATGAAGGGATGATTTAGCATTCTACACCTCATCTGACATACTTGGGAATGTCTTTCTAAGGGTAGTGGAGTATCAGGAGTCATTTGAGGAACCAGAGGCAGGATTGTTAAGTTGGGGTCACTGATTAGTCATTATGCTACTGAACTCAAATCTTTCTAAGCTGTTGGGTTTTGTCTGAATTCCACAGTGGATGATATGTCCCTAGGCTGAATTTTGAATTGAGAGCCGGCTTTGACGAGAGACTCTGTGATATAATGTATAGTAACCAGATATGAAGTCAGAAAAACCCTGAGTTCAAATCCTGCCTCTTACACTTACTGTCCATTTCATAATATACAAATCACTTGGCCTCAATGAGACTTAGTTTCTATATCTACAAAATGAAAGTGATACTGGTAATGGAATTTACCTCTTAGGGTTATTATGACAGTTAAATGAAATAGTCATGGCAAGTTTTTTGCAAGCTTTAGAGTACTGATAGCTAACATTTCGATAACATTTACTATGTGCCAGACATTGCACTAAGCACCTTACAATTATAAACTCATTTGATTATCACAACAGCTGTGGGGAGTAGGTGCTATACTTAACCCACTTTATGGGTGAGAAAGCTGAGGCAGACAGAGAGCAAGTGACTTACCCTGGGTTACACAGCTAGGAAACGTCTAAAGCTGAATTTAAACTCAGAGCTTCCTGACTTGGAGCCTGGAATTCTATCCACTCTGCCACCTAGTAGCCCAATATAGAAATATGAATTGAGAAGTAGCACACAGTAGTGGCTAGAGATTTGACTTCAGAGTCAAGGAGACCTGACTAATGCGTACTGAATGTGTGAAACTGGAAAAAATATTGCAATCTTTCAGGCCTTAGATAATTTTCTAAAACTAATTGCAAAGAGACTGCTGATCCTCACTATTAGAGGGAACTTCCTTCTTAGGAATTTCCCAAACCATTGAAATCACAGGTATAGAATTGTGAGTCAATATTAGTTCTCTAATATCAAGGGAGAAAGAATTGTTGTTCAGGAGCAAGGTGCTCATTCCATTTCTGACAATGAGAGTTAAAGGCCCCAGTGTCAAGACCCTCAATGGATACAATTAGCTGATTGCACAGAAACACATTTGATCATCCACTGGCAAAAAATCACTTCCATTAAGTCTGTTATTAAGAAACTGTTACTTTTTAGTGAAAGGAGGAACCAATGAATGCCCCTGTAAGTGTCCTTGAGGCATTTACTAATCTAATTATCATTCAGCTTGCTCAAACTTTTATGAGAAACTGTACAAATACCCCTCAGAACTCATGACTCTTCCCCTCCAACATACATATCATAGTCCTGACTAAAGTCTCTTGTTTGATCATTTTCCTATTACACTGTTCCTAGAATTGGATTCCTAAATTTTAATTTTGTTGCTGCTTAGAGCTATATGAACATTTATATTAGGATTTTCAATGTTTTAAAGAGATATATCCATCCATGCAATCACTTTAATGTGATCACCAGGAGCAGCTGAATGAATTTATGAAGGAATGAAAAAGGATTCAATAGGAGGGCAACATCATGCTGTCTGTGACCACATTAGTACATTTGCTTAGATCAAAGAGTTAATAAAAACAAGACAAGACGTATGAGCTGCATGTAGGATAATTAGTCTGAAAGTTGCATGTCTACACATTGATTTTTAACTCTACTGAGTTATATTTTCCTGAGTCCTAAGGCAGAAAGGGGGTTAAAAATAAGGATGAAGAGATCTACCTAACTGAGAAAACAATTCAGAGCTTGTCTCGTTTCCTTCTGACACTGAGACAAGAACATTCACTACAAATATGATGGATGACACTTTTGCCTCAATGGGTTAGTCAGTTTTTACTATTACCTGCCTTTACAGTATTATAGAAGTATCAGGATTTAGAAAGTAAGGAAAAGGAAAAGAATGAAAAGAATTCTGGAAAGGAAATCACAAGACCAGAAAGAGCCAATTCAATTCAACAAGCATTTACTAAACTCCCATTATGTTCAAGGCACTATGTTACATCTTCCACCTGATCTCATCAATCTCATGGGTATTTATTTGGAGTACAGATAGGGTAATGATTTCTCAATGATGGTAATGATGAGAGCCGGCATTTACAGAGTATTTTATTGAATGAATTAAAATTTTGATAAACACTTAATATGTGGAAAGGATTGTGTTCAGTGCTGGGATACAAATAGAAAAGCAAATGGTACCTGCTCACAAGATCATATTCTAATTGAGGAGGTGGTACATATGGAAAGCTTCAGCTACAAGTCATATGGGAAAATCCCCATGGTTCTTATAAGGCAGCAACAAAGCAGATGTTAATGATTTTTTTAAAATGTCATTTCCACTGATAAAAAAAAACTTATCAGTTTTTGATGCTGAATCATTTGACAGTGCCAAGGACTTTAATGACAAGAGCTTTCTTTTCTGAGTCTTTAGATATGGCAGTAGCACCTGCAGGAATAGTTACTAGACTGTATCTCAATAGTCTCTGTTTCCTGGGAGGGAGGGTGAGGGCCCTGGACTATAAGCAGTGCTGTTTCAAAAGTTCTTGGGCTCAGGCTCCAGGACTGTCTCCGTTATTGTCAATGGAGTGTTGGTGATCAAGGTGGTTAAGGTGTTTTAGTTTGCATGGTCCATGTTGCCTCCTTTATCTCTCAGGTTTTAAACCTCTATGGTTTACAAAGCACATTGAAATTATCACAAGATATCCTCATAACCATCTTGTAAGATGGATAAATGAAGAAACTAAGGCTTTGAGGAGGTGAGATAGATATCTGTGGCCACACATTCAGTATAGAGGTATTTAGGACTCAAATATATGCCTTCAAGTGAATTTTCTTTTCCCTACACCATGCTGAAAATAAATATTTATGAGATGCTTTAGGATCTTCAGGGGCGAGATGTAATAGAAATACAAGATTGCATCATGTTTTTTTTCTAATTCTGAAGCTGCTGCAAGTGACTTTGAAGGTTATCAAGAGTTTTTTTTTTTTGCTCAAACCCATCCCTTGAAATATTAGATTTCAATTTACATGACACCTTTTATCCACACATCTCAAACACTCCACAAACCTCCATTTTTCCCAACATCTCTGTGAAAAAATTTTTATTTCACAAATGGGAAAACTGGGGGAGGTTAATTGGCTTCCCTGTGTAATGCAGGGTGAGTCGGTGACAGAGCTAGAAATAGACACTAGGACTTTATCTCTTTCCATCCCTGTTCCTATCATGAGAAAAAGCTTTCTACTTATAAATACATTTAATGACATGGTTCTGAGAATTGCTAATTAGTAGAGTTTTGTGAAACTCACCTAGATTCAAGGACATTTATAAACTTCTAAACCTGAGAACATTCTGATGAAAAGTCACGGTGATTTGTGAGTGTTTCAGGAGACATTTTACTTGACCTAAATAAAAGAAAAGGTGAATGTTTGTGTAAATGACTTCATAGAAAAATTAGCTAACTCAGGAGACAAGGAATACAATGAATATAACAATCTAAACACCAGCAGCTAGAAAGAACTGGACTCAGATAAGATGCATGACCAATCATGGACCCTAAGAAGAGATAAACCATCATACATCATTCTCTTGTATAGAAAGAAAGAAGTGTGTGGAATGCTGCATACCTTACCAGAAAAAGAGTGTTTTGCTTACCATTTTTAACCATTTATTTAGTCATATGGTACAGTTCAATGGTGAGAGGAAACTATATCTGAAATGACTGGGTATAAAAAAGAAATGGGGTGGCGGAGCCAAGATGGCCGAGTAGAAAGACTCACATATGCTAGCTTCAATACCACAGCCCATGGATCTCCTGTAAAAAGAATTCCCCACAAATTCTGGAGAAGGGGAAGTCTTGCAGAAACAGAGTGAAGGAGATTTCCGTCCCAAAGAGCCCTGAAAAACTGATCCCAAAGGTCCACTGCGCACGGGACAGGAGTGGAGCCCAGCCCTGCCCTGGCCATGCAGCACTGAGAAGAACAGATCCAGCAGATCAAACCAGGCTTCAGGGACGGAATCTCCACCAGCCACAAAGGTCCCTCCACCCACAGACACACAGGTCAGTGAGAGGGACATCTGGATGGGCTGGGAGGGGAGCAGGGTGTCTCTGTGGATCGGGCCCCCTCGGGAGGCAGCAGCAAAGGCAGCAATGGCCAGAGGCCCCTGGAGCAGGCAGGAGCTCAGCAGAAGCTTCATACAGAAGGTCTATGCATAAACCCCCTGAGGGAACTGAGCCTGGAAGGAGGCCCTGCCCCCACCTGAGGACCAGAACTTAAGCTCCCATTGAATAGCAGCCATGCTCCCAGATGAAAGCCCTGAGGCTGGGAAGCAGCATTTGAATCTCAGACCCCAAACACTAGCTGGGCAGATCTGGAGGCAAGGCAGGGGTGGAGAGGAATCTCAGAAGTCAAGTAACTGGCTGGGAAAATGCCCACAAAA
>JAQQSK010010021.1:0-12842 GCA_028658325.1 Potorous gilbertii | reverse complement strand
GAAAGTCATTAGCCTCCATCTGTTCCATTCTAATTTTGAGAGAGCTATTTTCTTCAGTGAGCTTTTGAACCTCTTTTTCCACTTGGCTAATTCTGCTTTTGAAAGGATTCTTCTCCTCATTGGCTTTTTGAACCTCTTTTGCCAATTGAGTTAGCCTATTTTTCAAGGTATTATTTTCTTCAGCATTTTTTTGGGTCTCCTTTATTAAGGCATTGACCCGTTTTTCATGCTTTTCTTGCATCTCTCTCATTTCTTTTACCAGTTTTTCCTCCACCTGTCTAACTTGATTTTCAAAATCCTTTTTGAGCTCTTCCATGGCCTGAGCCCATGGGGTATCTATTTCAGATGTTGGGGATGCAGAGGCCTTGACTCCTATGTCTTTAACTGATGGCAAGCATTGGTCTTCTTCGTCAGAGAGGAATGGCGGAATCATCTGATCAGGAAAATATCTTTCTATGGTCTTATTTTTTTTCCCTTTTCTGGGCATTTTCCCAGCCAGTTACTTGACCTCTGAGAGTCCTCTCCACCTCTGGCCTAGATCTGCCCAGCTAGTGCTTGGGGTCTGAGATTCAAATGCTGCTCCTCAGCCTCAGGACTTTCAGGGGAGGGCTCAGCTGCTATTCAGGGTAAGATTAAATCAGGTTCTCAGGTGGAGTCAGGGATGCCTCCCAGGCTCAGTTCTCTCAGTGGGTTTATGCAGAAACCTTCTGTAATGGAGCTGCTGTAGAGTTCCTGTCTGCTCTGGGAGCCTCTGGCCACCCGCTGCCTCTGCTGCTTCCTCCTGAGGGGCCCCGAGTTGTGGAGACACCCTGCTCCCCTCTCAGCCCGTCCAGACATCTCTTTCACTGACCTGTGCCTCTGTGGGTGGAGGGACCTTCGCTGACGGTGGAGATTCTGTCCCTGAAGCCTGCTTGGATCTGCTCACTCCTCTCAGTGTCACGTGGCCAGGGTAGGGGAGGGCTCTGCTCCTGTCTGGCGTGCGAAGGACCTTTAAGGTCGGTTTTTCAGGGCTCTCTGGAATGGAAATCTCCTTCACTGTGTTGCTGTGTGGCTTCCACTGTTCCAGAATTTGTTGGGAGTTCTTTTTAGAGGAAATCCATGGGCCGTGGGTTCGGAGCTAGCGTTTGTGAGTCTTTATGCTCCACCATCTTGGCTCCACCCCCCTCAGCTACCATTAAAAAAGAGAATCTGACTGGATTTTGAAAGTGCAGAATCCAATAGGAGTTAGACTGCTGCAGATTCACAGCCCATGACAGATTGGAAAGTCGATGGGAAAGATCTGTACTATGGGGCTGGAGGGGCTCGACCAGCTTGTCCATGTCGCAGTAGTGCTGAGCAGGAAGCACATGGTGTTCTGAGGCAGTGACCGTACTGTGGAATTTCTGGCATATCAGCCCAGGATGGGAGTCCAGTGGAACCGAGCAAGTGACAATCATAGAATCCCAGGCACCTACAGATTCTGCTCCTTAGACTATCAGTCCACAGATTAAGTGTCAGTAAGTCACCTACTTTAACTTCTGGCAGACAGAATGTTGGAGTGATCAGTAAATGCTTTCTCCCCCTTCCCTTGTGGACCTTGAAAGAACCATAAAATATTTCCCCAGAAAAATCTTGGAACAGTGGGATAAGCTGATGGGGCAAATAGTCTCTTAGCATATGAGGTTAGGTAAATTGTAAAGGATGGTTCCTCTTGCTGTGGCTGAAGGGGAAGAGTGTAGGACTTGAGCTGTCCCAGGGAGCCCCACCTTACAAAACCAAGAGGTGATCTGGAGCCCCAGGGTTGTGTAGAAACACAATCTACTATGCCAGGTCACTAAGCATGCCTCAGAAACCCAGGGGAATGAGGCAGACACTAGTGTGACTGGGATCACCAACCACTGAGCTTGCCTATGTCCAGCTCATGAGAGGAGACCTCCTTTGGCCACACCACCCCTCCCTCACACTTCACAACATAGCTCCTGGGAAAATCTGGGGAAACACGAAAAGACCTCTACTTTCTCACACCATTCATCTGACCACCAGGTAACCTGCAGCACTTTAACTTCCAGCTGAAGGAACCAGAGACGACAATACACAAAGACTCAAATTCAAGGCACACAAACAGCGGGACAGAGCCCTAGAAACAGAGATCTACTTTACAAGCCAGGAAAAGGGTGATTACCATCAACATGAATGAGAAGCAAAGCAGAAAAGAAAAGACCATAGAATTTTTCTATGGGGACAAAGACCAAAACATAAATACTGAAAAGGTTAGCATTTAAAATGTATTCCCATATGAAACTTCAGAAGGGATAATCACCTGGTCACAAGCACTCGTGGAAAAGCTGAAGAAGAATTTTAAAAATCACGTTAGAGAAATAGAAGAAATACTGGCCAGTGATTTTATAAAAACATGAAGAAAGAATTCACAGAAAAGAACAACTCCTTCAAAAGGAATATTGGACAAATGGAAAAGGAACTACAAAAATTAACTGGAGAAAATAGCTTCTTAAAATTAATAATTGAATAGATGGAAAAGGAGACACAAAAATTTACTGAAGAAAACAATTTGATAAAAATTAGAATTGAGCAAGTACAAGCTAATGACTCTAAGAGACATCAAGAATCAGTGAAACAAAATGAAGAGAATGAAAAGATAGAAGAAAATATAAAATATCTAATTGGACAAACAACTGACCTGGGAAATAGATCCAGTAGAGAAAATCTAAGGGATTATTGGACTACCAGAAAGCCATGATGAAAAAAGAAGCAAGACAGTATCTTCCAGGAAAACATCAAGGAAAACTGCCCGGAAGACCTAGATTCACAAGGCTAAATAGTCATCAAAAGAATCTGCTATTCACCTCCCAAATGGGATTCCAAGCTGAAAACACCAAGCAATTTGGTTGCCAAGTTCAAGAACTACCAAGTGAAGGATAAAATACTACAGATAATCAGAAGGCAATCATTCAAATACTGAGGAGCTGCAGTTAGGATCACACAGGAACTTGCAGCTTCTACATTAAAAGATTGAAGGAATTGGAATTGGATAGATATTCTGTAGGGCAAATGGGCTGGGACTACAAGCAAAGATCAATAACCCAGCAAAGTTTAGCAAAATATTTCAGTCAAGGATACGGACATTCAAGGAAATAAAGTATATCCAGAACTTCCTGATGAAAAGGCCACGACTCAATATAAAACTTGATCTTCAAATGCAGGTCTTAGGAAATGCATGAAAGGGACACAGGAAAAAAAAACTTGTTACTCAATGTTAGCAAACTATTTACATCCCTGTAAGGGATGGTGACAATTGTTAAACATGAGAATTGTATATTTATTGTGAAATATATAAGGGGTATAAATAGATAGAGGGAGCAAGTATAAAGTAAATGATGTGATGATAAATATGTGATTTAAGGGTGTGAGGGATTGTAACAGGACCTGTGAAAAGGAGGAAGCAGATTATGGCAAATTACATCATAGGAAGAAGTACAAAAGTATATTGCAGTTTGAAGGGCAGAGGGAAGGGAGATGAGCATTGTTTGAGAAGTACTCTCATCTGATTTGGTTCAAGCAGAGAACAAAAAACTTAAGTGTATAAATCTAACCAGCTTATAGCCAGTAGGAGGGGAAGGGGGAAGAAATGGGGAGAGGAGGTTAAAAGGGAAGTAAGAAGTAGTAAGGGTAAAGGGGAGTAAAAGGGATGGGGCCTGAAAGAAGGAAGGAAAAGCTGTGGGAGGGGGTGGTCAAAAACTAAAACTCTATTTTAGAAGGAAATGGAGAAAGCAGAAGTAAAAGCATAAAACGTGGGAAAGAGGATGGAGGGAAGGATACAGGTAGTTATCATGAATATGAATGGAATGAAATCATCCTTTAAATGGAGATGGATAGCAGAATGGATTAAAAACCATACTCCACTAATATGTTGTTTACAAAAAACATATTTGAAAAAGAGGGATACACACAAAATCAAGGTAAAAGGTTAGAGCAGAATATACGGTGTTTCACCTGATGTAAAATAAAAAGCAGGGGTAGCAATCCTAAGGGTAGACAAAGCAAAAACAAAGATCTAATCAAAAGATATAAGGAAGGAAACTATATCTTCCTAAAAGGCACCACAGACAACGAAGGAATATCATTACTACACATAAATGCTCCAAGTGGAATAGTATCCAAATTCTTAGAAGGGAAATTAAAGAAGTTATAGGAAGAAATAGGCAGCAAAACTATACTAGTGGAGGACCTCAACCACCCCCTCTCTGAACTGGATAAATCTAACCTCAAAATAAAAAAGAAAGAAGTTAAGGAGGTGAATAAAACTCTGAATAAGGCAGATATTATAGATCTCTGGAGAAAATTAAATGGGGATAGAAAGGAATATCCCTTTTTCTCATTGTCACATGTCGCATATACAAAAATTGACCCTGTACTAGGGCACCAAAACCTCACAATCCAGTGCAGAAAGCAGATATAGTCAACGCATTCTTCTCAAATCATAATGCAATAATAATTATATGTAATAAAAGATCATGGAAAGATGGACCAAAATTTAATTGGAAACTAAATAATCTAACCCAAAGCACAAGTGGGTTAAACAACAAATGAGAGACATAATCAACTTCGTTCAAAAGAATGACAGTACTGAGACAACCTACAAAATTTTATGGGGTACTGCAAAAGCAGTTCTTCAGGGAAGCTTTATATCTTTGAATGCCCACATGAATAAAACAGAGAAAGAAAGAGGAGATCAATGAATTGAGCATGCAGCGGGAAGAAAAAACACAAAAACTAGAAAAAGAACAAATTGAAAGTCCCTAAGCAAAAACCAGATTAAAAATACTGAAAATCAAAGGAGAGATTAATAAAATTGAAATTAAGGAAACTATGGAAATTACAAATAAAGCTAAGAGCTGGCTTTATGAAAAAATCTAATAAAATTGATAAAGCTTTGGTCAATAATATTAAAACAAAAAAGAAGAAAATCAAATCACCAATATCAAAAATGAAAAGGGTGAACTCGACTCCAATGAGAAGTAAATTAAAACAATAATAAAAAAATTACTTTGCCCAACTGCGTATAAATAAATTTGACAATCTAAATGAGATGATTATTAATACATATATATATAATCATTCATATATATATAATATATATAATCATTCATATATATATATATATATATTTCCTAGATTAACAGAAGAAGAAGTTGAATACTTAACAAACCCCATCTCAGAAAAATAACAGGTAAGCAATGAAATCCCTAGGAAAAAAATCTCCAGGGCAGGATAGATTTAGAAGTGAATTCTGTCAAACATTTAAATAACAGTTAATTCAATACTACCTAGACTATTTGGGAAAATTGGGGAAGGAGTCCTCACAAATTCTTTTTATGATACAAATATGGTTTGATACATAAACCAGGAAGAGACAAAACAGAGAAAGAAAATTACAGATCAATTTCTTTAACGAATATAGAGACAAAAATTTTAGGTAAGATTTTAGCTAAAAGAATACAGCAACTTATCATGAGAATAATATACTATGATTAGGTAGGATTTATACTAGGAATGCAGGATTGGTTCACTATTAGGAAAATTACTGGCATTATTGATCATATCAACAACAATCTAACAGAAACCACATGATTATTCCAATAGGTGTGGAAAAAGTTGGTGATAAAATACAACACTCAACCCTGTAGAGCCTAGGAATAAATGGAACTTTCCATGAAATAGTAAGCATTATCTACCTAAAACCTTAAGAAAGCATTACATGCAATAGAGATAAGCTAGATGTGTTCCCAATAAGACCAGAGGTCAAGCAAGTATGCCCATTATCACCACTGTTATTAAATATGGTACTAGAAATGTTAGCTGTAGCAATCAGAGAAGAAAGAGAAATTGAAGGAATTAGAATACGAAAAGAAGTAACTAAATTATTGCTCTTTGGAGATGATATGAGGATATACTCAGAGAAACCCAGAGAATCAAGTAAAATCTACTTGAAATAATAAACAACTTTGGCAAATTTGCAGGTTCCAAAAACAAACAAACAAGTAAACCCACAAATCTTCTGCATTTATTTATATTACTAGCAAAGTCCAACAGCAAGAGATGGAAAGAGCAATTCCACTTAAAGCTAGGATAGACATTACAAATTATTTGGAAGTCTGACTGTCAAAACAATCCAGGAACTATAAGAACACAATTACAAAACACTTTTTGCACAAATAAAGTTAGATGTAAGTAACTGAAAAACATCAGTTTCTCGTGTGTAGGTCTAGCTAATATAATAAAAATAAAAATTCCACTTAAATTAATTAACTTATTCAGTGCCCTACCAATGAAACTATCAGATAATTATTTTCTAGAGCTGGAAAAAATAATATCAAAATTCATCTGGTAGAACAAAAGGTCCAGAACATGAAGGGAACTAATGAAAAGAAATGCTTGGGAAATTGACCTAGCTCTGCCAGATCTCAAATTGTATTACAAAGCAGCAATTATCAAAACAACTTTGTACTGGCTAAGAAACAGAAGGGTAGACCAGTGGAATAGGTTAGGTACTCAAGACAGAGTTGTCAATGAATGTAATAATCTACTATTTGGTAAACCCAAGGACTCCAGTTCCTGTGATAAGAACTTACTGTTCAACAAAAGTTACTGGGAAAACTAGATAATATTGTGGTGGTAACTAGGCATAGACCAATCTGTGACATCATGAGCAAGAATAAAGTCCAAATGAGTACATGATCTAGGTGTAAAGATTGCTATATAAAGCAAATACTCAAGCAAGGAATAGAGTATTTATCAAATTTGTAGAGAAGGGAAGAATTCTTGACTAAAGAAGAGATAGAATACATTTTCAAGTACAAAATGGATAATTTTTATTACATTAAACTGAAAAGTTTTTGCACAACCAAACCCAATGAAAAGGAGATTAGGAGGGAAGCAGAAAACTGGGAAAGAATTTTTGCAACTAATGACTATGATAAAGGCCTCATTTCTAAAAAATATTGAGAACTGAATCAAATGTACAAGAATACAAGTCATTCCCCAATCGATAAATGGTCATAGGATATGAACAGGCAGTTTTCAGAGGAAGAAATTGAAGCTATCTATAGCCATATGAAAAAATGCCGTAAGTCACTATTGATTAGAGAGATGTAAATAAAAACAACTCTGAAGCTGCCACGTCACACCTATCAGATTGGCTAATATGCAAAACAGGAAGATGATAAATGTTGGAGAAGATGTGAGAGAGTTGGATCCCTAATTCATTGTTGGTGGAGTTGTGAACTGATCCAACATTCTGGAGAGCAACTTGGAACTATGGCCAAAGGGCTATAAAATGTGCTTACCCTTTGACCCAGCAATACATCTTCTAAGACTGTTTCCCCAAGAAATCATAAAAATGGGAAAGGGTCCTAGTTGTACAAAAAATATTTATAGAAGCTTTCTTTGAGGTGGGCAAAAACTGGAAATCAAAGGGATGTCCATCATTTGGGGAATGGCTGAATAAATTGTGGCATATTAGTATAATAGAATACTGTTATGCTGTAAGAAATGATGAACAGGAAGATGTCATAGAGGCTTGAAAAGATTTATATGAATTGATTCTCAGTAAAATGATTAGAAGTAGGAGAACGTTGTACAAAGTAACAGCCACCAAGAGTGAGAAATTTTTCTGTTAGACTTGGCCCTTCACAGTAATGCAAGGACTTAAATAATTCCCAATGGTCTCTTAAAGCAAAATGCCATCCACATCCAGTAAAAGAATCATGGAATTTGATAACAGAATGAGACACATCATTTTCTTTTTTATTGTGTTTTGTTTTGTTTTATGATTTCTCCCATTCATTTTTAATTATTCTATGCAACATGACTAAGGTGACAATGTATTTAATAGGAATGTATGTGTAGGGCCTATGTAAAACTGTATGCTGTCTCAGAGAGGGAGTCAGAAGATAGGGGAAAGGGCAGGGGAGAGGGAGGGGAAAATTCAAAGATATGTGGAAGCAATTATAGAACACTGAGAACAAAAAAATAAATAAATCCAGATGAATCATCTGTATTTCTATATATTACTAACAAAGCCCAACAACAACAGATAGAATGAGAAATCCCTTTTAAAGTCACGGTAAATACTATAAAATATCCGGGCGTCTACCTGCCAAAACAAAACCAGAGATTATATGAACACAATTACAAAACACATTTTGCACAGATAAAGTCAGATATAAGTAAGTGGAAAAGCATCAGTTTCTCGTGGATAGGCCGAGCTAATATAATAAAAATGACAATTCTACTTAAATTAATTTACTTATTCAGTGCCATGCCAATCAAACTAACAGAGAATTATTTTCTAAAGCTAGAAAAAATAATATCAAAATTCACCTGGGAGAAATAAAAGGAAATGAAATGAAAAGAAATACTAGGGAAAGTGGGCAAAACCTACCAGATCTAAAATTTTATTTTAAAGCAGCAATCATCAAAACGGCTTAGTACTGGCTAAGAAACAGAGTGGTAGACCAGGGGAATTGTTAGATACTCAAGACATAGTAGTCAATGAATGTAGCAATGTATTTTTGATAAACACAAGGACCCCAGCTTTGGGGATAAGATCTCACTGTTCCACAAAAATTGCTGGAAAAACTGGATAATCATGTGGTGGAAACTGGGTATAGATCAATACCTGACACTCTACACAAGAATAAAGTCTAAATGGGAAGGAACTGTTGCAAATAATGTTTGTGATAAAGCCCTCATTTCTCTAAAATGTTTAGAGAAATAAGTAAAATTTACAAGAATACAAGTCATTCCTCAATTGATAAATGGTCAAAGATGACCAGGAAGTTTTCAGAGGAAGAACTTAAAGCTATCTATCATATGATTATATGATAAGATGCAAATCAAAATAACTCTGAGGTACCAACTCACACCTCTCAGATTGTCTTACATGACAAAATAGGAAGATGATAAATGTTGGAGAAGATGTGGGAGAGTTGGAACACTAATTCGTTGTTGGTGGAGCTGTGAGCTGATCCAACCACTCTGGAGAGCAATTTGGAACTATACCCAAAAGGCTATAAAAAAATGCATACCCTTTGACTCAGCAATACAGGTTCTAGGACTGTATCCCAAAGAGATCATACAAGTGGGAAACGTTCCCAGTTGTACAAAAATATTTAAAGCAGTTCTCTTTGTGGTGGCCAAAAACTGGAAATCAAGGGTATTCCCATCAATTGGGGAATGGCTGAATAAATTGTGGTATATGAATATAATGGAATACTATTGTACTATAAAAAATGATGAATAGACCTGAAAGAGTCCTGGAAAGACATATGAATTGATACTAAATGAAAAGAGCAGAACCATGAGATGTTTGTATACCACAACTACGGTGTGTGAGGAATTTTTCTTCCTTTTTTCATTTTATTTTTCATTTTTTACAGTTTATAACAGATAAAAACAACTCAAAATTTTGGTCAAGTGATACTTCTTTTTAAAGCACTTACAATATGGACCACAAAAGAATTTTTTTAAACATTAACCAACTGAGACACAAATAATATTTATGTTACTAACTTCACAAGCTCTTGATCAAATTGTCTCCACAGTATTACTAAGAATTAAAGGACCCTAACTTCTTGTTGTTCGTCTAAAGTCCTATGCCTAATAGCTGAATTTTAGACTTACCCTCGGATGTTCCCCTAGTAATAATCTATAATTTAATAGATCTGGTATTAAGCTTGTAAACCTTTTGACTATAGAAAATTGCCACCAAGTGTAGGGACATTTCAGGGATACAATATCTCCCCAACTTCATGTCAGTTCCAGGCAGGATAAAACTGTCCACTTGCATTCAGTCAGGTTTAAAGTCTGCCAGGTGTCAGTGGGGAAATTGAGTCAGGAGAATCCTACTTCAACTGAGGCTGAACAGTTGCTCTCCCACCCTTCCCATGAGATCACCTTTTGCAGCTTGTATCAGCATATCACAGGCTTACAAGCATCGTGGATTGGAGGCTCAGACAGCCTTTCTTGCTATCCATACCTGGAGGTTAGACTCAGAAGAACAGTCACTTTAATATTCCCATAGCCTGTAAAAATGGCAAGTTCCAATAACCAGGTTTTAAATATGATTATAATTTCTCTTTGGCTAAGGAACTTCTTTTGAGGAAAGCCTTAAGTGACTTACATGCCTTTTTATACATGTTCTAGCTCCTCATTAAAAAACAATCATAAAATCAGATTTACCATTAAACCTTAACTTTTCCATCAATGTCAAATTTTACCTGAGGTTACCTTCCTCTAGAAAATTTAGTCTAAAATTCTTTCCCCCACACTAAAGATGTCATTGACTTATTCTCAGTAATTAATTCAGTGAATTGTTTTGCTACTAATTACTTTTACCTCACTTTGTAACAGGTCGAATTTTTCTCCCCATCACTCCCCTCCCCCTGTTTCCCAATACCTTGCATTCTCATTACCCTTCGCTCAATGTACCCTCCCTTCTATCACACCCCACCATTCCCTTATCCCCACCTTCTCTCTTTTCTTGTAATGCAAGATATATCCCATTCCCTGTGGCTCTTATTTCCCAATTATTTGCAATTAAAATTCTCAACATTCATCGCCAATACTTCAAATTCCAACTTCTCTCTCTCCCTCTCTCCCTCCTCAACCACACTGAGAAGACAAGCAATTGAATACAGACTAAATACGTGTCGTTATTCAAAAGACTTCCATAATAATCATGTTGTGTAATACTGATTGTGTTGCCCTCTGTCCTACTCTGTCCCCCTGCTCACAATTGATCTTGCCCCTTCTGGAAAGTGTTTATTTCTAGTAACTCATTTCTCCCATTTGATCTCCCTTCTATCATTCCCCTTACTTCACTTGTCGCCTCCTCCCCTACTTTTCTGTCGTATGATATAAATTTTCATATCAAATTTAGTGAGCATGTCATTCCCTCCTTCAGCCACATACGGAGAGAGTAGCTTCATTTTCCTCTCTCCTTCTTCCTTTTATCCTACATTGAACAAGATTTTTCTTATCTTTTTTATGAGGCTATAACTTAGTCTAATTTCTCCCTTTCTCTTTCAAGTATTTTCCTCCCTCACCCTTTAATTTTTATTTTATTTTATTTTTTTTGTGTGCGGATATCATTTATTCTGATTCAACACACCCTGTACGCTCTGTTTATGAGTGTGTGTGTGTGCGTGTGTGTGATCTCTCCATCTACCCAAATACTGAGAAAATATTCAAGAGTTATAAATATTTTCTTTCCATGTAGTAATGTAAACAGTTCAGGTTTAGAGAGTCTTTTATGATTTTTCTTTGCTGTTTACCTTTGCATGCTTCTCTTGATTCTTGTATTGTAAAGTCAAATTTTCTGTACAGATATTTTTTTTCCTCAGTATGAATGATTGAAAGTCCTCTATATCACTGAATGATCATTTATTCCCTTGAAGTATTATACTCATATTTGCTGGGTAAGTGATTCTTGGTTTCAATTCCAGTCCCTTTGACCTCTGGAGTATCCCATTCCAAGCCCTTCGATCCCTTAATGTTGAAACTGCCAGCTCCTGTGTTATCCTGATTATCCACAAAGCTCAAATTGTTTCTTTCTAGCTACTTGCAGTATTTTCTCCTTGCTCTGGGGACTCTAAAGTTTGAACACAATATTCCCAGGAGTTTCTACATTCTGGTCTCTTTTAGGATGTGATCGGTGGATCCTTTCAATATTTATTTTTCCCTTGGGTTCTAGAATATCAGGGCAGCTTTTCTTAATATTTTCACGGAAGATAATGTCTAGGCTTTTTTTTTATTATGACTTTCAGGAATTCCCAACATTTTTAAATTGTTTCCTCTGTATCTATTTTCCAGGTCAGTTGTTTTTACCAATGAGATGTTTCACATTACCTTCTATTTTTTCAAACTTTTGGTTTTGTTTACTAATTGCTTAGTTTATCTCATAGTCATTCATTTGCCTGAACTCATTTCTCTCAAGGAATTATTTTGTTTCATGAGCTGTTGAACCTTCTCCTACATTTGGCTAATTCTACTTTTTAAATCCTCCTTCTTCTCATTGGCTTTTTGGACCTTTTTTTCTAATTGTTAGCCTCTTTTTAAAGGTGACCAAATCTGGCTGGGCTCTGTTCCACGTCCAGTGCGACAAACCTTTCCTGTCAGTCTTTCAGGTCATTCTGGGCTAGAAATCTCCTGCACTCTATTGTTCTTGGCTTCTGCTGCTCTAGAATTTCTTGAGAGTTCTTCTTTACAGGTATTTTATGGAATGTGGGGTAAGAATTACTGTATGTGCGTCTTTCTACTCCACCATCTTGGCTCTGCTCCTGAGGAATTTTTCTAAGTGTACTTGGTACTTGATTGTAGTGCAAGGACTTAAAAAATTCCCAGTGGTCTTTTGAGGCAACATGTCTTCCACATCCAGAGAAAGAATTATGAAATTCGATTGCAGGAGTAATGCAGACCATTTTCATTTCTATTGTATTTAGTTAAGTTTTATGGTTTCTCTATTTAATTTTAATTCTTCTATGCAACATGACTAAGGCAAAAATGTATTTAATATTAATGTATATGCAGAACCTGTATAAAATTTTATGCTATCTCAGGGAGGGAGTGAGGGGGTAGGGGGGAAGCAGGAGAAGGGAGGGGAAAAATCTAAAATATATGAAAGTGATTGTAGAACACTGAAAACAAATTTTAAAAATTAAAAAACAATTCCCAAATGACTCTTTTTTTTTGAATAGATATTTGTTTTTTTTTTAAATAAATTTATTTAACTTTTTAAATTCATTTTCACAAGATTTTGGGTTCCAAAATTTTCTCCCCCTTTG
>JAQQSK010010020.1:0-12843 GCA_028658325.1 Potorous gilbertii | reverse complement strand
AATTTTGTAATTAGAAAACTGGGCATTCCTTAAAGTGCTGTTTAAAAGGCAAATGTGATTACTTGCTTAGTACCTTGCTAGGTGGGAAAGTAGAAACTTTTGAGCTTGAAGTCAGGAAGACTCCATTTCCACTGAAATCTATTGTTCTTAACAAGTGCATATCCCTGAGAAAATCGTTTATACTCTGTCTGACTTAGTTTACAAAACTGTAAAATGGGGATAATAATATCACGTGACTTCAAAGGTTGCTGTAGGGATCAAATGAGAGCTAATTTAAAATTCTTGGGGCTTAATCAACGTTTATTTTATTCTTTTTAGTTTACAGGACAAGAAACTGAATGATAGGAAGGGTGGTTGGCATGCTGGAATTCCCAGTGCTCATTAAATGCTGACCTTGGTTTTATACAATGTAAGTTTGGACCCTGTCTTAGGTATTAGAGCAAAGAGCCAATAACATTTCTTGTATGATTTTTTATTCAATTATGCCGTGACTGCTACGGTGACCTCTTAGTTGCTGTCTAATTCTTAATTTATGATTGTCTGACTCAAACTCAAGTTGTGACACCGTGTAACAAAATAAAGGGGAAATTTGTTCTACCAAAATCTTCTCAAACTTACTTCAGTTTCCAATTTGGCAAACTTGGTTGATAGTTGCTATTATACCTGCTTCCAGAAATTGTTTGGTTCAGAAAGTGTCTGAAGTAGTAGTACCATAAATTTCAAAGTGATTTCAATGCATTATTTAATTTGAATCTCATGACAATGTTATAAATTAAACACTGGAGGTATATTTGTGTATGTAGGTATATTATATATAGATGTATGTGGCTATAGGTTTGTGTTTCTGTTCATATTCTCCCTTTATCATCTTTCTTCTCTTCCCTTTATCTGCCCTTTTCTTTACTCTCTTTGTCTTTCCCCTTTTCCTGCAAAATCATTTGATATTGCTAATGATCTTTAAGAAATTTTGAAGAATTCAAGGATTGGTTGAAAGAAATATTGAATATAAATTTGACATTGGGAAATAAAAATGACATTTTCAAAGATAAATGAGAGGATTGGAAGGGAAATAAAAGTATTCTCCTCTGGGATTAAAATCTGAAAAAAGGAAAAATATGAAATATTGGATGCCAAAAACAATAATGAATGAATCCACTGATTGCAATAACTAGGGTCTGTAGCCAGAGGTATTATAGTGTTATGGATGAGTAGTAGACATGGAATATGAAGGAAATGGAAAGAAGGAAAATTTCCTCTGATATTTATTATATTTGTGACCTTCAATGAGTCATGTAACACCTTTTAACTTTCTCTGCCTCAACAATAAAATGGAAATAATCAAACCTGAAAAGGCTATCCCACACAATTTTATGGGGATTATGTATATATATATATATATATATATATATATATATATATATATATATATATATATATATATATATAGAGAGAGAGAGAGAGAGAGAGAGAGAGAGAGAGAGAGAGTTCCTTGAAATAATTACTTATATATCAAGTATTATATTTTTTTCCGTGTTGGAAATTTCTAGGAATTATTTATATAAAGTCATAGGTGTTAGAAATCGTATTTGTAAATTGATGAAAAAACTAACATACTGGATGATAAGACACAAATTAACTTTGGCAGGCTACTGTCATTGTCCCAGACAACATATAATTTTATAGAAATGAAAATAAAGTCCTTTATCTTCTTTGAACCATTCAACGAAATAATAAAAGGTAAACAGCCATAGTCAGGCAATTTACAAACCTGAAACTGATATGGTGACCAAATACCAGGTATCATCAGGATCATGTCGGGAAAGCAAAATTGGCTACCAAGATCTAAATATGTTTGTCTATTTGCTTGCTTAGCGTTGGTAATCTTTAATGTCTCTATTAGAACTTAATACGTGATGTATTAAACTATTTGCTTAATAGCAGTAAATTATCTGACATGGCACCAAATATTTTAATGGGATCTTGGAGTGTGTTTGAACCCTAGTGTTCAGTATAAGAGAGATGATAATTTCAATGAATTCTTCTCTTGGCGACTCACATATGGACTATGGTGCCAAGCATGGGTAACATATTTGGAGAGGGATATTGATGATCTCTAACATATTCAGAGAAGGGCAATCATAAAGGTAAAATTTTGCAATCTTTACCATGGAAAGTAGAAAGCTTATAGAGAAAATGAGAGTCATTATTAATTATTGGTAGGGCTGGCATTCAAGAGGGAGAGAGGGAGAGAGAGACGGAGAGGAGACAGAAAGGGAAAGGGAGAGGGAGACAGACACAGAGAGAGACAGAGACAGAGAGAAAGAAATCAGAATGTTGAATATTTGATCTCACAGGATCGAACTAGTAACATTTTTGTAGGTTACAGAGAAGTAAATACAAACGTCATATGAAGAAAAAAAATCATCTAAGTACTTTGATCTGTTCTAAAGTATAGTAGAAACACATGAAATTTTATTTTTTATCAGTTAAATTCGCTTGGAGGTTGGATAATTACTTACCGGGGAAGGCGTAAAAATGTATTGCTTTTTTATATGAGTAGTCAAAGGCAACTTAGGAGCTCCCTTCAAAATGCGATATTCTATGAGAAGAATTACAACATAAGCACATTTTAGGTCTATATTTTTTTCTACCAGATTTGTGTGTATGTTAGAAGATTATAGTAACTGTCTTGCAGATGTTAAAGATGAAATGTTGGGGAGACAGTTTGAGCTCTCTCTTTCCCTCCCTCTCCCTCTTTCTCTCTCTCTCTCTCTCTCTCTCTCATACACACACACACACACACACACACACACACACAAACTCACACACTAAAATGGTAACATAAATTAAAATTATTAAATGGATCAATGAAATAATGCTTCTATCCAGTGATGATGATTTCTACCCACACATGCTTATCCATTCATGTCTTCCTGTAAGCTTATACATGGTGCTGTATATATGTTACTGCACAGAGGACATTGTAACTCTCTCTGTTTCTCTCACATACACACATACAGACACTCATACACACAGAGAGGTCACACCCCACACACAAGCACACATTGCATGAGCAAGAATTGTGTTAGATGAACTGGAGAAGATTATAGGGAGACTTTCTCCTTAAAGCTCTCTGATCTAAGACTTTGAAAAGTGAAATAATAGAAGCTTAAGTTTAGAAAGTCGGGCAGTGTTTCTTTTACGAAGATCTCTCAAATTTTGCTCTATTAATTTTTCTTTATTCTTTTCTTATATTTACTAGTGCTCACCTGTGTCCTTCCCACTTGAGTGGTAGAGATGAGAAAAAATGTGACTGAATTCATTCTGCTTGGACTGACTCAGGATCCAGAGAAGCAAAAAATTGTATTTGCCATTTTCTTGGTGTTCTACACTGCCACTGTGGTGGGGAACTTATTAATTGTTGTGACAATCAAGACCAGTCCTACACTTCGTTCTCCTATGTACTTTTTCTTAACCTACTTGTCCATTGCAGATTCCTGTTTCTCTACCTCCACTGCTCCCAAAGTGATTGTGGCCAACGTCTCTCACAAGAATACTATTTCTTTTGATGAATGCCTGACCCAGGTATTTGCCATGCATTTCTTTGGCTGCATGGAAGTATTTGTCCTCATTTTAATGGCCTATGACCATTTTGTGGCCATCTGTAAACCTCTACATTACTCAATCATCATGAACAGCAGGGTTTGTGGGATACTGATTCTATTGGCATGGATAGGTTCATTTCTGCATTCTATTGCCCACATAATCCCTATTTTGAATGTGTCCTTCTGTGGTCCCAATGTTATTGACCACTACATGTGTGATTTACAACCTTTGTTGAGACTGGGGTGCACGGACACATATGTGCTAAACCTTTTTGTAGTCTCCAATAGTGGAGCCATATGTGCAGTAAGCTTTGTTTTGCTAATGATATCATACACAATGATACTGCACTCCCTGAGAAATCATAGCGCAGAAGGGAAGCGCAAAACCCTCTCCACCTGCAGCTCCCGTATCTTTGTTATCATCATATTCTTTGGTCCCTGTGTATTTATGTACACTCGCCCACCAATCACCTTCCCTCTTGATAAGTTGGTGACTGTTTTTTATACCATTATGACTCCCCTCCTCAATCCTTTGATCTATACCCTAAGAAATGCCGAAGTAAAAAATGCCATGAAGAAACTATGGAGCACCCGATTGACTTCAGGCAACAAATAATGTGCTCAAGCAAATTAATTTTTTCTATTTTTTCAAGGATGCTTGGTCCAAATTGCATGAATTGAAATTTTTACACGATAATAATTGTGATAATATCCAGGAGTTCTTGAGTTCGATCCATGAATTTTAACATTTTGATAAATATATTTCCACATAATTTTCATTTCCTTTGAAATTCAATGTGTTTTATGCCTTGGAAAATGTTATTCATTTTAACATGGGAAATTTGAAAATGCAATTTGTTTTGGTTTCATCATTCTTTCAAATAGTAAAAAAGCACTGATGTGGGGGACTTTATTTTGTCTTTTAAATAGAACAAAAGTTACTGAAATCATGAAAGAGCATCTTCTGCAAGATGATAAAGCAAATGCTGGATATAAAATTCCAACTTTCCTTTTTAATTTCTTTTGTGACTCCAGAAAAATGTTCCTGGACCTTGCTTACTTCTCTATAATGAATGAATTTTTTCTTCCTGCCTATTTGATGTATTTTCTTTTTGCTCTAGAAACTCTGAAATTTGCCTATTGTTTTTCTGTGAGATTTTATTTTGGAAAATCTTTCAGATAGTGATCAGTGCATTCTTTCCATTTCATTTTATCACCAAGATCTAAGATACAGTGCAATTTTACATAATAATGTACTGAAATATGATTTCTGTGCTCTTTGTTATGTTGGAATTTAGGTAATTGAAAAATTCTTAATTTATCTCTACTTCATTTATTTTCCAGCTCAGTTTTTTTGTACGATAAATTTCATATATTTTTATTCCTTTAACTTTCATTTATTGTGTCTTGTCTCATGGATTCATTATTTTCTGATCCTTGATAGTAATTTTGTTTCAATTGAGCTGTAATAACTCCATTTCTTTTTGGCTTATTGTGTTTTTAAGGAATTCTTTTTTATCCCGTGATTTTTGTATTTCTTTTACCATTTAGTTAATTGTTTTTATGGAATTATTTTTCAATATTTTTTAGAATTTTTTTTGACAGAAAGAAACTATCATTTATATTATACATTTCTTTTTATCATTCATTTAAAAAAAAATTCAGTTCTAAATTTTCTTTTTCCCTCTTAATCCTCTTCCCCCGTCCATTGAGAAGGCAAACAATATTCATGTAAAATCACACAAAACCTTTGGCAAATTTAGTACAAGTCTCAAAGCTCTGGAGTACAGAATAGGAAGGGTCCGTGTAGCTCAAGACAAGTTTATGGCTCTGAGGAGAATATGGTCAATGAAAACCATTAGTTCAAAAAAGTCACTCTAAATAAATGCTTTATAAGCCTGAAGTCCAAAGGAAAACTTTTGTGAGAAAGGGAACCCCTTGCTGGGGAAGTACAGGATTGTTGCCAACCTGGTCTTCCATGTCTGGAATCAAAAGCCACATGTGACCTTCTAGGTTCTCAAGTAGGGTTCTTCGAATCCAGTTTGAACTCAGTCTCCCCAACCTTGGGCTAGATTATTGGCTCATTTTTTTACTCTAATTGAGGAGTTAGCTAGAATGCCAGTAGGACTGTTTTTTTTTTTTCCTTCAAGAAAGGCTAAACAGCTAGTAGCTTTGTCAGACAAGCCAGACAAAACAAGACTCAGAGAATTAGAAGGCAAGATGTGGAAGGAATTAAATCAATTAAAAGAAGAAAAACTGAAAAAGATTAAGACCTAGTTCTTTCCACGATTATCCAGGAACCAATAATACTTGTCACCTTCTCTTTTCTTATTTAATTTATTTTAAATGTTTATTCATTTTTAGTTTTCCAAATCCCTTTCAACAAAATTTTGAATTCCACATTTTGTCACCATCTCTCCCCTTCCCACACCTCATAAAACTTTCCATTCTGATTAACCCTTCCCTCAATACACCTTCCCTTATAGCACTTATTTTGACAAGCGGTTGATTATGTTTCATACATTTTATTGCTTTTTTCTCCTAATATTTCCTATACCACTATTAGAAATTTCATTTATTCTTGTTGGGCTTGTATCTAAATTGCATTTTTTCTTTGTGACTTTTTTATATGTGATTTCACATTAAAATTGGGGAAAAAATGTTAAGGAGATGAATAAAACTTTAGAAATTCCAAATATGCTAGACCTCTTGAGAAAATTGATTGGGAAATAGAATTATAATTTTCCTAAATTTTTCATGACATATTCACAAATTTGAGCATGCTTGATTACATAAAACATCACCAAAAATGCGGTGAATCGAACAAATTAAATATACACTTTTTGACTATAATGAAATAATATTATATTCAATAAATTAAGAAATAATTAAATAAAAGAAACTAGATACTCCTAAAGAGTGAGGGAATCAAGGAAAAATGATGGACTCATTCAAAATTTCACTTAATAATCCAACAATATGCTGCTTATAAGAAACACATTTGAAACAGGGGATGCACATAAGAAAAAGGTCAAAGGATGGAGCAGAATATATTTTGCTTTGGCTGATGAAGGAGAGGCAGGAGTAGCAATCTCAATCTCAGACAAAGCAAAAGCCGAAATATATCTAATCAAAAGGGATAAGGTTGGAAACTATACCCTGCTAAAAGACACCATAGACAATGAAGCAATATCGTTCCTAAACAAGTATTCCCCAGTTGGTAGAGCATCCAGATTCTTAGAGGAGAGGTGGCGATAGTTGAAGGAAGAAATTGAGAGCAAAACGATACTAGTGGGGGACCTCAACCTCTCTCTTTATGAACTTGATAAATCTAACCTCAAAATAAACAAGAAAGAGGTTAAAGGGGTAAATAAAACTCTAGATAAGGTAGATATGATAGATCTTTGGAGCAAAGTAAATGGAAATAGAAAGGATTATACCTTTTTCTCAGTGGTACATGAAACATTTACAAAAATTGACCATGTTCTAGGACATAAAAATCTTACGATCCAGGGGAGAAAGGCAGAGATAATCATTGCATCCTTCTCAGATCATAATTCAATAAAAATATATGTAATAAAAGGCCATGGAAAGACACCCAAAAATAAATTGGAAATTAAATAATCTAATCCTAAAGAAGGAATGGGTTAAAGAAGAAATCATAGCAACAATCAACAACTTCATTCAAGAGAATGACAATAATGAGACAACCTACCAAACCTTATGGAATACTACAAAAGCAGCTCTTAGGGGAAGTTGTATATCTTTCAATCCCAACATGATAAAATAGAGAAAGAGGAGATCAATGACTTGGGCATGCAGCTGAAAAAGCTAGAAAAACAATAAATTGAAAACCCTCAAGAAAATACCAAATTACAAACACTGAAATCAAAGGAGAGATTAATAAAATTTAAATTAAGAAAACTATTGACTTAATAAATAAAAACAATAGTTGGTTTTATGAAAAAAACTAATACAATTGATAAAGCTTTGGTCAATTTGATTAAAAAAAAGAAAGAACAAAATCAAATTACTAACATTAAAAATGAAACGGGTGAACTCACCTCCAATGAGGAGGAAATTAAAAAAATAATTAGAAATTGGTTTGCCCAACTTTATGCCCACAAATTCGATAATCACAACGAGGTGGACGAATATTTTAAAAAATACAAATTGGCCAGATTAACAGAAGAGGAATTTGAATTCTTAAACAATCACATCTCAGAAAAAGAAATTGAACAAGCCATCAATGAACTCCCTAGGAAAAAATCTCCACGCAAGTGAATTCTATCAAACCTTTAAATAATAGTTAATTCCAATAATATATAGATTATTTTTGAAAATTGGACAATAACGAGTCTTCCCAAATTCTTTCTATGATGCAAACATGACTTTGATACTCAAACCAGGAAGAGGCAAAACAGAGAAAGAAAATTATAGAAAAATTTCTCTAATGAATATAGGTGCAAAAATTATGAAGAAGATTTTAGCAAAACGAATATAGCACCTTATCCCAAAAATAATACACTATGATCAGGTAAGATTCATACCAGGAATGCAGAGCTGGTTCAATATTGGGAAAACTATTAGCACTATTGATCATATCAAAAACAAAACTAACAAAAAACACACGATTGTCTCAGTAGATGTAGAAAACGTTTTAGAGAAAATACAACACCCATTCCTATTAAAAACACTGGAGAACACAGAAAAAAGGGAACTTCATGAAATTATAAGCAGTATCTACCTAAAACCTTCAGCAAGCATTATATGCAATGGGGATAAGCTAGATGCATTTCCACTAAGATCAGGGGTCAAACAAGGATGTCCTTTATCACCATTATTATTCAATATGGTACTAGAAATGTCAGATGTAGCAATTTGACAAGATAAATGAATTAAGGGAATAAAAATAGCCAAAGAAGAAACTAAGTTATCACTCTTTGGAGATGATATGATGATAGACTTAGAGAATCCCAAAGATTGGAGTAAAAAATTATTTGAAATAATAAACAGCTTTGACAAAGTTGCAGGTTACAAAATAAACCCACACAAATCTTTTGCATTCCTATGTATCAGCAACAAAATACAACAACAAGAGATAGAAAGAGAAATTCCATTTAAAGGCAGGGTAGACACTATAAAATACTTAGGAGTTTACCTGCCAAAACAAACCCAAGGATTATATGAACACAATGACAAGACACGTTTTGTACAAATGAAGTCAGATTTAAGTAAGTGAAAAATCATCAGTTGTTCATGGGTAGGCCGAGCAAACATAATAAAAATGACAATTCTACCTAAATTAATTTACTTACTTAGAGCCATACCAATTAAACTATCAGATAATTGTTTTCTAAAGCTGATAAAATAAAATCAAAATTCATTTGGAAGAACAAAAGGTTCAGAATGTCAAAGGGGCAATTTTTAAAACTACTTGGTATTAGCTAAGAAACAGATAGGTAGACAAATGGAAAAGACTTGGCACTCAAGAAACAGTAGACAAGGAATATAGCAACCTCCTGTTCCATAAACCCAAAGACCCCAGCCTCTGGGATAAGAACTCACAGCTCGACAAAAATTGCTGGGAAAACTGGTTAACAGGGTCGCGGAAATTAGGCATAGACCCATGGCTGACACAGTACACAAGAATAAAGTCCAAATGGGTACATGATTTAGGTATAAAGTTGATAGCATGAATAACCTGGAGGAGGGAGGAATAGTGTATCTATCAGATTTAAGGAGAAGGGAATAATATTTTAGTAAAGAAGTGATAGAAAGCATTGTGAAATGCAAGATGGATAATTTTGACTACATTAAACTGAAAAGTTTTTGCACAACCAAACCCAATGTAACCAAACTGTACTAGATTGGGATAAAAATTTTACTGCTAAGCTCGGGGATAAAGGCCTCATTTCCAGGGTATAAGGGGAACTGACTCTAATGTATTACCATACAAGTCATTTCCCAATTGATAAGTGGTCAAAGGATATGAAGAGGCAATTTTTAGGGGAAGAAAGTAAAGATATCTATAATCATATGAAAAAGTGCTCTAAATCACTACTGATTAGAGATCGGAATCAAAACAACTCTGAGGTACCACCTCACACCTATAAGATTGGCAAACATGACAGAAAAAGAAAATGATAAATGCTGGATGTGAGAGAGTTGGAACAATATTTCATTGTTGGTGGAACTGTGAGCTCAACAAACCATTCTGGAGAACGGTTTGGAACTACGCCCAAAGGGCTACAAAAATGTGCATATCCTTTGCCCCAGCAATATTACTACTAGGACTGTAACCCCAAGAGATAAAGAATTAAGAAAGGGTCCCACATGTACAAAAATATTTATAGCAGCACTCTTTGTGGTTTTCAAGAACTGAAAATCAAGGGGATGCTCAAAAACTGGGGAATGGTTTAAAAAATTATGGTGTATGAATGTAATGGAGTACTATTGCATCATAAGATATGATTAACAAGAAGACTTCAGGGAGGTCTGGAAGGACTTATAAGATCTGACGCTGAGCAAAAGGAGCAGAATCAGGAGAACTTTGTGCACAGCAACGACTACAGTGTGCGAGAGTTTTTTCTGGTAGACTTGGAACTTCATAATAAATCAAAAACTTACTGAAAAAAATCACAATGGTGGTTTTCTAAGGTAAAAAGTCTTCCACACTCAGAAAGAAATATGGATGTCATTCACAGAATGTAGCAGATCATGTCTGTATATGTGTGGGTTTTAGCGTATTATATTTTGATTTATTATATGATTTCTTCCATTTATTTTAGTGCGACTACATAGCATGCCTATAGTGGATATGTATTCAGTAGGAAAGTATATGTAGAACCTATACTTTCCTACTGAATACATATCCACTATAGGCATGCTATAGTGGATATGTATTCAGTAGGAAAGTATATGTAGAACCTATACAGAATTGTATGCTGTCGTGGGGAGGGAGAGGGTAGTGGGGGAAAGGTGGGTGGGGGATTAAATCTTAATTTTAAGGAAGTGATTGTAGAGCACTAAAATAATAATAATAATAATAATAGAATTTCATTTAAAATAATGACAACCATGAGACGACATTTCAAAATTAGTGGCATTCCCTCAGATCAGTGCTTGGAGACAAGTTACTTCTATAAATCTGTAAATTAACGAAAGTGAGACAGATTGAATTAAAGAATTGTGCGTGGAACTAAAAAAAAAAACAACTTAAAGAAAAGAACAAATCGTTGGTGAATTTGACTTAAACAAGAACATGAAATTACTCGACTCCAAAATGAAATGGGGAAACCATAATAAACAGAAATGAAATTAACCAATTAGTAAGAGCTATTTTTATCTCTTAGATACCTATGAAACTGTCATTTTAAATGAAATGGATGAATAGTCACAGAAAACATAAATTTCCCGACTTAATAGCTTAGGAAATACAATTTGTAAATATCCCATTCTTAGAAAAATAAATTGTAAAATCCATACGTGCACTTCATAAGGGAAAAAAGAGTCTCAAAAGCAGATGGAAGTACAATGACTTCTAGTAAACATTTAAGGGAAAATTATTGCCAATATTATATGTACAATTATAACAATTCCATGTTTATGACACTAATATCATTTTGATCCCTAAACTAAGGAGATCAAAAGCAAAGCTATTAAATTGTAGTCGAATTTCTCTTGAAATATTGATGTAAAAGCGTCACGATTTCTGTGCTACCAGCAAAACTCAATGGAAAGGAATACAGCTAGCAGTTTTTGTTTATTAATTAATTAATTTACTTGCTTTCATTCTTCTACAGTCACTTCTATATATTTTCGAACTTTCCTCCTCCCTGATTCACTTTTTCCTCTACTCCCTCCTCCCTCCCCACGAAGGGCGCAATCTTATATAACTACTACACACACGTTCTTATTAAACACCTTTTCACCTTAGTCTTGTTGCATAGAAGGATTAAAATGAATCGGACAAATCAAGAAAACAAAACGAAACAATACATAATACAAGAGAAAATGGACTGCTTCATTCTGTACTCCAATTCCATAGTTATTTTTCCGGATATGGAAGGCATTTTGTTTCAAGACATCATTGGTGACTTTTTAGGTCCTTGAATTTCTTTGAAGGGCTGTCTACAAGAACAATTCCTTGCACACTGTGGTGGTTGCTGTGTATAAAATTTTCCTGGGTCTTCTCCTTTCAGTGAGCATCAGTTTGTATAAGACCATGCAGGGGGGGCGGAGCCATGATGGCGGAGTAGAAAGACTCATATTTGCTAGCTCCGAACCCACAGCCCATCGTTTACCTGTAAAAAGAACTCCTGACAAATTCTGGAACAGTGGAAGGCGCGCAGTAACATAATGAAGGAGATTTCCGTTGCAGAGAGCCCTGAAAAACCGACCCCAGGGGTCCATCGAGCTCCAGATGGGAGCAGAGCCCTCCCATCCCACTGCCCTGGAAGCACCGCACTGAGAGGAGCGAACAGACCCAAGCAGGCTTCAGGGACCATAATCTCCGGCAGCCGCGAAGTCCCTCCACCCAGAGACGCACAGGACAGTGAGAGAGAGAGGCTGAGAGGGGAGCGGGGGATCTCCGGGACTCGGACCCCCTCGGGAGGCCGGCGCTGCAGCAGAGGCTGAGGCAGCTCGGCCAGAGGCAGGCAGGAGCTCCACAGCAGCTTCATTACAAAATGTCCCTGCATAAAACCCTTGAGGGAACTGAGCCTGAGAGGCGGCCCTGCCCCTACCTGAGAACGAGCAGATAAGCTCCCATTGAAGAGCAGTCAGGCCTGCCGCCAAAAGGCCTGAGGCTGGGGAGCAGCATTTGAATCCCAGACCCCAAGCACTAGCGGGCGATTCTAGGCCAGGGGGTGGAGAGGACTCTCAGAAATCAAGTAACTGGCTGGGAAAATGCCCAGAAAAGGGAAAAAACTAAGACCATAGAAGGTTATTTTCTTGGTGACCAGAGGATTGCGCCATTCCTCTCTGACGACGAAGAGATCTGCTTACAATCAGGTAAAGTCATAGGAGTCAAAGCCTCTCTATCTGAAATAGATACCCCATGGGCTCAGGCCATGGAAGAGCTCAAAAAGGATTTTGAAAATCAAGTTAGACAGGTGGAGGAAACACTGGGAAGAGAAATGAGAGAGATGCAAGAAAAGCATGAAAAACGGGTCAATACCTTAACAAAGGAGGCCCCAAAAAATGCTGAAGAAAATAGCACCTTGAAAAATAGGCT
>JAQQSK010010019.1:0-12843 GCA_028658325.1 Potorous gilbertii | reverse complement strand
TAGTCATTTCATCTTCCCTATACTAGGATAGGCTTTAGAGTCTAGAACTTCTCCTCATAAGGGTCAGTTGATAGCTCTTTGGTCAAAACCACCATACTCAATCAACGGAAGCCAGGCAGAGTACCCTCAGGCAGATATTTGGGAAACAGAGAGTAGTTCAATTTGACTCAACATAGTCCATAGGGAACAGCTATGTGGCAAATTGCATAGAGAGCCAGGCCTGGAGTCAAAAAGAACTGAGATCAAATCAGGTCTCAAATACTTACTAGCTTGGTGACCCTAGGCAAGCCACTTAACCCTGTTTCCCTCAGTTTCCTCATCTGTAAAATGAGCTATGGAAGGAAAGAACAAGCCACTAAAAATTTTCCCCAAGAAAATGCTGAAAAGGGGCCACAAAGAGTTGAGCTTCAATGAAAATGATCTAACAATGAAAGAGTCCTTGGAGGAGGAATAAAATGAAATGAGTTTAGAGTGAGGGTGACACAAAATTTCTTTTTCGATACCTATATCAGGATGAATATTAAATCCCTGTATTATGGACAATCATTTAATTTAGCATTATAATGTAATAATATATGTAAATTATGGAATAATTTAATGGAGTATTCCCTAATTCTTCTCAGGTTTAGCATGTAAATGAATTTGAGACAGAAAAAGAGATAAGCTAGAGAGGGATGATCAACATATTCCATCTACCTCTCCTATATTCCTGTCTTTATCATGTATATATGTCATATATATGTATATATGTCATAGATATAATGTATAAAGCAATGCCAAAGTTTTGGTTCTTTTTTTTTGCCAGCAGAAAAACCTCATTCACTTATCATAAAACAAATAAATGCATAAGACAGTAGGTGAACATAAATAGGCAATGTCATAATTTAGACTACTGTCATACAGTTAATGTTAGGTCATCATAGATTTAATTTATAATTCGAAGTATTTCAATTTTCTCTAAGATAAACTAGCTCTTTGTGACTAAGGGTCTTAAAAACCCTGTTTTGAGGATTCAGAAATATAACAGTAAAATTTTTAACATGAATCCTAAAACTAGGATGGTATCTCAACTGTGAAAATGCAATTTTTTTGTGTCCAAAAGGGAAGAAATGGGAATCATGAGACTCAAACATTTACTGGGACTTTCCTATTCATTCTCAGAACCTCAGAAATATATTCTACATCTTATCACATCTGGGAAATTTTGGCAAGAATGTATATTTACCAAATAAATTTTTTTTCTAACACTACCCCTCTCTAAAGACCTCAGTTATTTACCAATACAAGGTGCATGAGAATAGATCTAAAAAACACTGAATCATATAGAGGATCACAGAGAGCTAAAAGGACCATAAAATCTACTAGTCCAACAACATTATTTTAAAGATGAGGAAAATTGGATAGATGCCGGTTGTTTTACCCATGGTCAAAGAGTTAGTAAGTTACGGAGCTAAGATGTCGACCAAGAGCCACTCATTCCAGGTCCAATGTACTTCATACAGATTCCCTAGATGTAATTGATCTGGTTGCTTTAGTAAATGAAAAAAAATAATAATGTGAATTGTTGACTCCACTTATCCAACTGGGGCTACAAAAAAAGTTCTTTGAAAAATCAAACTCTTAAGGTAATTTGTGCATTCCCTTTCTTAGGCATGCGTGTGCAGGTATATGATGTTATGGATAAAGTAAGGAACCTGGGCTATTAAGGATCATCCATTGTGCCTCACTGCCTCCAACTCTAGAACCTATGCTGAGTGAACTTCCTGACTCTCTTTGGAGAGTATTTCCTTTTCTTTTTGGGAGAAAGGAAGGGACATCCCTGAGGTTATTCATTTATTGTGGCCTTCAAATCGTAATTCCGTGGTTAGAATAACAACTGGGCTGACAGGTAATGAAAATGACCCTAAAATCCATGACTTCCTAATTGATCTTTCAGCTTTAATTCTTTCCCCTCCCCCCTCCATTCTTTAACTCAGCTAAGTAAGTATAATATTCCTAAAGCACATATCACATCTCTTCTCAAAAAACCTCCAGTGGACCCTTTTTTTACAATTAGAATAAACTATAAACTCCCCTGTTTGTCATTTGAAACTCTGGCTCCAACCTACCTTTCCAGTATTATTATATATTACTTCCCTTAATATACTGTATAGTCTAGCCAAATTGGCCTTCTTAACTGTTCCTTGCTTATAGCATTACATCCCCTGTCTCCATGCCTTTGTACAGGCTATCACCCCATCTTGAAATGCACTCATTTTTTAACCTCCATCACTTAGAACCTCGTTTCCTCTAAAACTCAGCTCACAGGCCACCTTGAGACATTTCCTGATCACTCCAGCTTACTAGTGCCACTGAGCTCCTAAAAAGCAGGGACTGATTTTCTCCTTCCCTTGTATCCCCAGTGCTTAGCACAGTACCTGACTAATATCCTCCCAGCTATCCTCAAGGCTGCTTCCTAATTCTCATTCTCCATGTTCTCAGGTCACAAGCTTCCCTTCAGTCTTATGGATTAACTGTGCATTAACAACAAACAAGCAACTCTCATGGACAAAATCTGACAAAGGACATAAATTAGACTTGGAAGGGGCTGTAATGGTAACCTAATTCAAACCCCTACCCCACCACCGTCTCATTTTTAGCAGTTCTAGAAAGGAAGAGATTTAAGCTAAGTTAAGATTTGAATCCAGGTTGGCTGACCTCGATTCCTCCTATCTCTATTGTGCCACACTTCCTCTGACTCTAGAGCCCATTCTGAGTCAACTCTCTGACTCCTTTTGGAGAACAGAGGAAAATACCTCATCTCTAGGGCTGTTCATTTCTTCTGGCCTTCAAACCATAGCTCTGTGGTTAGAAAAATAACAACTGGGCTTAGAGATAATAGAAATGACCCTAAATCCAATTAAAGAGAGGGAGACAAAAGAAAAGGTTTTCCTATTAAAGATATCAGGTCAAGTCTTTTCAACGTGTATTTCTCAAAGCGCCATAACTAGCTGAATAACGTCTAGTATAAAAATCATCACATCTACATTTAGACAGTGGAACAGAGAGTGTTGCTAACCCAGTAATTGGATCCAGACCTTCCCTATAGGCATGTGCCATGAACAAGATAATAAATCCTGAATCATAATGTGGGTAAGGTTGCTTCTGCCGCAGCATATACCAAAATTTTTCTATTTCATATTAAATATAATGTGCTGTGCTCCCCCTACTGGCTCTGAGCATCTATTAACCTACTTGAATTAAAGGATAACATCACTTGAAGCCACCGATTTACCAAATACTTTTGCTTGGAGATAAAGTTTGTCTTGTAACAATATATTATTTCCTTAACATACCAGTAAATTAAAAATAAAAAATGAGACTTTCTAATTTTTCTACTTATTTCAAGCAAGATGTCTAGGCATTTTTTCCTATAAAGACTAACTTGTTATAATAATTAATCATGCAATGCTTTTAATTTAATTTTCAATTTAATAGAAGAACAAATTAAGTTTCCCAAATGAATGGGGAAAAGGTAGTGAAGACTAAGTAGAATATTTGTTGGTTGATTATTATTGAAAGAGGTCATGTTAAACAGTCCTATAAGATTGGATTTCTACAAATTCCCATCTAGTCCTTCATATCAGCATAGACTGCTGAAGGCATATCAGAACTACATTGTCAAGACAGTCTTTTACAAATGAAAAAAAAAAGATCATCTTCGATTGAGATTCAAGTTTGAGGAAAGAGTTAAATGACTAATGGAATTCCTATAACTAATTGGTGTGAAGAATATGGAGATTGCATGTGCATATTGCACATAATGTGATTCATGATTGCTGGCATCACAGTATCTAATTAACTGAGTCCATACACACACACTGACCATTCAGAAAGATATGAATAGGTGCAACTAAATATTTTAATGGTTAACATTTATGTAGTGATTCAAAGTTCACAAAGTGCTTTACATATATATCATCTTATTCACACAACACTCTGAGAGGTAGCTCCTCCTTTCATTCCCATTTTTTCAGATGAGAAAACTGAGCCGAAGTGAGACAAGTGATCTTTTACATAGTTGGTAAAAATCTGAGGCAGAGCTGAAATTAAGGTTGTCTAGACTCCCAATCCAAAACCTATCCATTATGCCACATAGTTATCTAATTTTCTTTTTTCTTTTCCTTTCGTTTGTTTTCTTTTTAAAAAAAAAATAATCTGCATAAATTAGTAAGTGTATACTTGGATTTTAAAAGTAAAATACTCTTGAATTATAGAGAATGCATAATTATTCTGAAAAATAAAACAGATTCAATGATATTAAAATTGCATTACTGCTGTTCAATAGTTTTTAGTTGTGTCTGACGCTTTGTGACCCCATTTGGGGTTTTCTTAGCAATGATACTTGATGGTTTTGCCATTTCCTTCTCCAGCTTATTTTACAGATGAGGAAACTGAGATAAATAGTTAAGTGACTTGCCCAGGAACACACAATTCATAAGTATCTGAGGCCAGATTTGAACTCAGTAAGATGTGTCTTCCTGACTCTAGGCCTAGCACTCTAATCCACTCTGCTACCTAGCTTCCCAAAATAATATTAATTATTTCCGTTATTAAGAATATTACATGAGAAGTCTATTTCTTGCTCAATTTTTTTCAGCTGTTATGTGTAGCATGTCATTGATCAAATCCTGCTCAAATTCTATGCCTCTTTGTGGCGTAAGAGGTGATCCTGAGTTTCCTAAGGCTATACCCAGACTTACCCTTAGGGTATGAGGGACTTAAGGAAAGTGTGTTTTTGTGGGTTCCTTTTCATTATGAAAAGGTCAGACTGCTCAAGGGGAGTCTTTCCAGGGGGAGGAACTGAGAATGATAAGGAACAAGGAGTCACAGAGACAATAGAAGAATGACACAGTAGTGTATAAGTGGCCAGGAATGCATGATGTGGCATCACCCTTAATCTAGGAAAATGCAGAAACTAAAACCTCAGAACCTTTTAATGATCCTATAAATGTTATTTTCATTGTAGTATTGAACACTCTCTAGAATTTACCGAGCTCCTATTTCATTTTTATCTTAATAATATTTGTGCCTATTGTGAATGAACTCCTCCACAGAGTCTTGCTGGAGCCTAAGGGTTGTACTTGCTATCCCAGTGAAGTACAATCTCTAATAGGTTGTATCACACTGGAACAACTTCAATGATAGCCCCAATAATGAACATTATATGTTGTCTGAAGATGAGCCCAGTTAAATTTAGAAAGGCTTCATGCATTTTTCAGCCCCTGCAACTCTCAGCAAAGACAATGCTAAGGTATGTGATCTGCATTAGTGAGGTCAATACCAACACTGATGAAGGTACAGATGACAGCAGGAAGTGGAGGAGGATCCAGACATTTATGTGTAATTTCTCTCCCAGTTCTCCACTCAGATGAAATAGGATATAATTTATGAGCTAAGGAAAGAATTGCATGGCCGAGCTGTTTGTGCCTTGGCCTCTTAGGATTTCAATCAGGCCGCTCACACTCTTTTAATGAAGGGTGGTATTTTGTTTTCAAGTAAAGGCATTGGTGTGTGTGTGTGTGTGTGTGTGTGTGTGTGTGTGTGTATGTGTGTATATGTGTGACGGGTGGGTGCTAAGGTTTCACAAAGGTTGCAATTACATGATAACAGAAAGTAGCATGGACTGTGTCTTGTTACCTCTCATTTCGAAGGTGCCAAATCTCCAGCGGACATCATTGTTATTGTGGCTTAAGTTGGCTGAGGTCACCGTGGTTCATCTATTTTATACATTGGTAGCCTTCTCCTTATTACTTGCCAAACAAACCTTTTTATTTTTGCACACGTTTATGTTGATTTTGTGGTTTCTGAAATTGGATTCTGGCTCCTAGAGGCCTGAGTTTCCACAGCAACTGCAGGCCTTATCTGCTACTGGTTCTTGGCACACAGACAACCAGGCCTTTCACTCACTTTGAATTTTTTTTCCCCTAAAAAAAAATACATCTTTTTTTCCCCCTTCATCTTTCCTATTTTTCCTACACCCTGTCATTTAAAAATCACATAATTAATTGCGCACATCCTGTGCCACATGCAATTGCCACAGCTTTGAAGTCCCAATAGATCATTTTATAGAGCCATGGGTGCCATTTTAAGGGGGGAAAAAACAACATCTCAGGACCTGGTGCCAGCCTACAGGCTTTGTAGAATTTAGCATATCCTTCTCCAGGTATGATAAAGAAACCTGGACACTTTCTGTTTGTTTTTCCTTATTTCCTTTCCAAACTAGCCTTTTCAGTATATAGGAAAGACCTCAGGACTGAGTTGTTGTTTTTTTTTTCCTCTCCACAGTTAGTTTCTCCTCCCAAAACCAGCATGAACGGCTTCATTTGGTGACAGGGGTGAGGTTTGCTTGCTTTCATTTAACTTGGAGAGGGGAAAAAAAAGTGGTCTGATTTAGCATCATGTCTATCATGTCATGCAGAGCTGCTACTGATCCAGCAGGGGTGGAATAAACCAATAGGCAAACAAACAAAAAATAACAACCCTCCCCAACCCCCTACTTTGCCAGCTAGGCTTCACTTAGACTCTATAAAGAGCAAACAACAATAAATGATCTCACCAACTTCTTAAAGTTTCAAAAGGGGAAAAAAAGGCATTGCCATCATTTACTTCTGAGAAAAGAAGGCGTCTTTGGGAATAGAGCTCCCAAAGTTTCTGAAAAGGACTTACCTGCTCACTTCAATGTGGTCTGCAGAAGATATTGGAACTTTTGAGGAAAAAAAGGGGGGGGAAATTATTTTGGTTCTGAGTTTTAAAGAACTTTTAATATTTCCACAAAGTATGTTTATATGTCACTGTTTGGGCCTATCTTGCTTAAAGGAAAATCCTCATAACGCTGTCACTTTGTCAATAGTACCTGTGATCCACTGTGCCAAATATTTATTAAGTGCTTACTATGTGCCAAATATCTATTAAGTGCCTACTGTGTGTAGCATGTATTGTCTTCTCTGACGCCAACAACCCTGGGAGATAGACGCAGTTGTTATTGGCAACAGACAAACTGAGGTTAAGAAATTTGCCCCATATCACACAACTCATAAGTGCCTGAAGTTGAATTTAAACTCAGGTCTTCCTGATTTCCTTAGTGTCCTGTGAACTACCTTACCACCTAGACGCTTCTACACTGTCAGTAAGTAGAACAATTCTGGGCCTTTTTTGATCCCTCCTAGACAAAGTCTTCAGTCCTAGCTGCTCTTTCCTAGGGGAGGTATATGCCCTTAGAGAGCTGATTTAACAAACACAGTCTGAAGTATGCTAATCACAATCGAATAAGCTCTCTCATCTCAGACATTACTTCCATAACAGTTGCCTCCAATTCCTTAACCTAAAGAAGTAAGCAAAGTGAGGTTTTCTGGAACTATGGTCAAACCAATAAGGAAGAGGGATCTGTTTAGTCAAAACCTTTTTAACAAGTGTCAAATAATACTACTTAGGCAACTTCTGTAGTAGGGAAGATAATAGCTGAAAAAAGTAGGTCTGAAAGAACAAAGATTTCTTCTTACTGTTTCTTGGTTCCCTCCTACTTCATTTACTGTAGTAAAACACACACATACACATTTGTTCCCTTAATTTCAGTACCAGGATCATAGGCATTAAGAGCTGAGAGAGGTAGGTTACAGATCATCTTTTTAAAGGTATTTCCTCTTCTCTTCAGAGGAGGAAAATGAGGCATGGGGAGGAAGAAGTAACTCATGAGTTCCTACAGGTAGTAAAGAGCATAACTGAGATTCAAATTCAGGTCCATTTATTCCAGATACAAGCACCTTTGACCACGATACCACACTGATAAAAGCCATCTTGGAGACTCCCTGAAAACAGATTTCCTAGTGTAAGGGGTGTTGTGGATGAGATGATGTTAAAACAAATACCTGATACAGTGGGAGCTATTTAATCACATTGTCTATGCCTTTTGAACAGGACATCTGTTCTGCCTCTGAATCTGGAAGACTGGCGCATGTTTAACGGGGGCCCTCAATTTGTAATGAAGGGTGGGGCTCCTTCTACTAAGCTTCCAACCTGTGGTTGCAGGGAGGCTAGATATTTAAACTGAAAACTTAGTTCCCTAAGCCAAGTAGTACTTTTTGCTTTGATTTGTGTGTAATGACTTGCCTTAAGTAGTAAGGTCTATTCATTCTGGGATGTAGGAGAGTGTTCAACTCTCTTGAACAGGATTTTCTTGTATGTTATTTAGAGAGGAAAATGTTCCTGTTGGAGGATAGTCATCTTTGCAGGGTTGTAGAGGTCTGAGTTTACTTCTTACCCAAGGTAAGAGTTCATAAACTCCGTGTTTTTCTGGTTAGCATATAGTTTTTGGAATGGTGAACAACTGTTACAACTAACCATGAGGACCCTAAAGCTAGGAAATAATTCTCACTTGAAAATGTCTTTCTCAGCATCAGGATGCTCCTAAGGTTTTGTCAGCAGTATTAAATAGTGCACCTATTATCACTGGATGAGGTCCTGAGCCAGGAAGGAATTAAAATGAGAGACAGGGAGGAAAGAGTCTAAAATATTTTTTTTTGTTTTTAAAGAGGAGAATAAGAGAAAAAAAAAGAAAGTTTGAAGAATTATAGACCTTTAGAATTAAGGCTGGAAGGGAATTTAAACATCATCTAATCCAACCCCCTCATTTTATTCATGGGGAAACTGAGACCCTGGGAAACAAAACTACTTGCCAAGCATCATACACATAGTAAATAAGAGAAAAGAGATTTTTCAGCATTGATCTTCTAACTCTAAAGGCAGTACATTTTCCATTCTGCCACACTGAGTCTATACTATGGAAAAGAGGAGTACAGTGCCCCTTAGGTTGTGCATGCTCATCTGGAGAAATCTCCCATAATTTGGGGACAGAATGCTTTTTAACATGGGAACAGAAAAAAAATCAGCATTTTCTCTGGACTTTGTTCATAGCAACTCATATTTCCAATAGATGTGATCAAGTAGGAATAATTCAGCTTTGAACTTGTTACACATAGGAAGGAGAAATCAGCAAAGAGAGTCAATTTTCATTTTTCATCAACATTGTCAATATCTCTTGTGCATTCTGGTAAATACACTCATGACTGTATCTGAATAAATACCTTTCACAATTCTTATATTTCTATAAAATTCCAGCCATATTTTGTTTTCATGTTTCTAAAACACTATGTCTTGAAGACATGCTTAATTTCATCCTAGGTATTAGCTATGCTAGTGAAATCTTTATTTTATTAGGGATCATGAGAATGAAACTACTCTAAAATTATCTGAAAGCAAATAGCATCCTTTTGGTTTATAATGGTTTAAACCCAACTGTTTGAGCAGAGGTTGGTTTCATAACTATCAGAGATAATTTAAGAGGATTCTTGCAGTGGGTAGAAGTTTGACTAGATTGATTCTTAAGATTTTTCTAATTAGTAAGAGCATGCACTTCTTAAAATGACATGATGAGGTAGATGGGGTAAATGAGATGAATCAAGTTTGTGAAAAATGCAAATATGTTCTTTGAAGTTTATATTTGATGTCCTCCTCTATCCCTCAATGTCAGTTTCCTTATCTGTAAAATGGGAATGGATAATGATATGTATATTTTTATTCCTCAAGGAGGGCTGGTAACAGTAGGATCAAGGGAAGAACAGCTAATCTATATTCATATCCCTGCAAGTTCAAGAAAAGCTAAAGAAGAAATCTAGCACAGGGAGAACGATTGTTCCATAAATTTATGAGAGAACCTGAACAAGAATTCCATCCATCGATCAATAAACACTTATTAAGCACATACTATGTTGCAAGAACTGAGCTAAACACTGGGGATGCAACAGAACAAAACAGAAAACAATACATCAACACATCCCTTGCCCTTGTGAAGCTCACAGTCTAGTAGGGGAGATGACATACAAAGTATATACATAAATATATATATATATATGCATACTCACATACATATATTTCTACATATGCATATACATGAATATACATATATATATATATATATATATATATATATATATACACATATTAGGAAATAATTGAAAGAGGAACTAGTATTGAGAGGGATTAGAAAAGGTTTGCTGTAAAAAGATGAATTTTTGCCAGGACCTAAGGGAAGGAAGAGAAGGCAGCAAGTGGAAATGAAGAGAGAAAAGATTCCTGGAAGGGAGGACAGTCAAAGAAAACTGACCAGGAGGTCAGTTTCACTGGAATGATGAATATGGGGTAGGGAGTAAGGTATAAGTAAATTGAAAAGTATGTTGTGGGATAGATTATGAAGGTATTTGAATTCTAAACAAAATAATGTGTACCTGGAGGCAATAATATGCCATTAGAATTTATTGAATGTGTGATGGGAGTGGCATTGAGAGAGGAAGTGACATAGTTAGGCACACGCTTGAGGAAAATCAATTTGATGACTTCACTGAAGATGGATTAGAGTCAGGAACTGAGGTAGGCAGATCTTCCAATAGGCTATTAAAATATTGTGGATATGAAGTGATGAAGGCCTGCATCAGAAAAGTGACAGAAGGGAAAGGGAACATATTTGAGATATATTGAAAAAATAAAATTAAGAGGCCTTAGCAACTGATTGGTTGGCAGAAGGAGGGTTGAGAGATAGTGAGGAGTCAAGAATCACTCCCAGGTTTTGAGCCTGAAGGACTGAAAAGATGGTGTTTCCCTCCTTCTGGGTATTAAGGAAAGTAGAAAGGAAGGAGAGCTTAGAGGGAAAGGTAAGAGATCTGTTATGGAAATGTTTGGTTTAAGGTATCTATTAGACATACCATTCGAGATGTTTAATAGATGGTTGGGGACGCAATGTTACAGTTAAGCAGAGAGGTGAGCATAGTTTAAGTAGATGTGTGAATCACCAGAAGAAAGATGGTAATTAAATCCATAGGAGCTGATGAGATCACCAAACAATGTAGAATAGGAAAAGAAGAGGAGTAGAAGAGAACCCTAAAAGTTATCTACAGTTAGAGGGCATGATCTGAATGAGGATCTAGTAAGGAAGACTGAGAAGGACTGGTCAGATAGGGAGAAGGAGAACCAGAAGAGAGTGATATTCCAAAAACTTAGAGAGAAAAGAGTATCAAGAAGGAGAGGGTTATAGCACCAAAGACTGCAGAGAGGTCAAGAAGAATGAGAAATGAAGAGGACAGGTAGGTGTGGATGGGTTACAGTCTTCATGGATGAAGAGAATACCCTTATCAATGAAATCAGTTATCATTTGCAGCAAAATCGGGCTTACTTTCTTATGAACAAAGTACTTTTGGCAATAATTTGCTATGTGTGAGTTGTTTTATTTTTTCAAGTGAGTGGTCTCTGGTAAGAGAATCACTCTCTATATGGCACCCTCTGGTGGACTGAAGAAGTAATATAACTTGTTTGAAAAGTAAATCCAAGGACCTGTTCTAATTCCAAGATAATGGGGAAGAAGGATAAAATTAAAATTAGACCAAAAAAAAAAACCTAACTAAAGGAAAAAAATGGAAAATTAAAAGAAAAACGAAGGTTGTAATTTTTTTGTGTTTTTGTTTGTTTGCTTTTCCCCCTTATAGGAAGAGTCAGTCCCAACTAAGCCCTCAGAGCCCATGATCTGCCAACAAGAAATGGGAACTTGGAGTTAACTGGAACTCATACTTTCACACTCAGAAGAGAAATTAAATATTATGCATAAAAATTCCTCCATATATCCCATAAGCATGGGGAAACTCAAGTATTTCTCTAATGGATTTCTGATCATATACAAAGAAATCCAGAAGATCAGGACAAAAATATCTCCAAATTTCCTTGCAAAGTATAAGGTACCCCATATTCCTCCCATATGTACTAGCAAAATCACAAGATGTTATAAATGAAGGTACAGACTGGATGATAAGAAAAGTGGGTTATTTTTTTAAATAAATCATAGAAAATTTAATCAAATGTCAAACATCAGTGAGACTCCAAAATAGTATTTGGGAATGATTTAAATTAACTTCTTCATTCCAGAGAAATTAATCACTTAGATTTGGTAGAAAAGAGGTGGAAACAAGGGAAAAAATGGAACAGAAGAGAGATTTAAAGGATATAGAAAAAAGAAACGGGACCAATCCTCCATTATAGTTTAGAAGTCCTTAAAATAGTCCATTTAAGTGATATATTTTCTATTACAATTTGAACTACGGCATGCAAATAACTGAACCAGCACTTTGTAACTGGGAGCTCAGAAATGATTGGAGTCCAATTATACCTGTGGTTTCACAATTACACAATTATCAGTTCCAAATACCAGGGGACAGGAGACCAACTCTGAAAAAGGTAGCATTCAGCCCATGGCCCCATTTCTGTTTTTCTTAACTCTGGTGAAGGTATTAAATTGCACACAACACCTTCAATATAAACTATACAGAAGCACACAAAACACACCCTTTCCCAACATCTTTTTCCTCCCCATGAACTGTCTGCCTGCTGCAGTTAGCTCACATGAAGTGAAAGAAAATGATTTGGGGAGAAAGAAAATGAAAATCACCTTAATTTTTAATTTCTAGTAGGCTCTGGTCTCAGGATATATACGTAGCTGAGAGTTGATAGCAACATGAAGAAAAAAGGGAAAGGAAGAAAAAGATTGGTAGTTATCAATATCACTGAGACAAAAAATCTCTAATGGAGTGTTCACAGCATCTGTGCTTGGCATTCTGTTATCTAATTTTTGCCTATATTTTTATTAAAGGCATAGATGGTATACACATCAAAACTGTAGGCATTAGTAAGCTGGGAGCTAGAGAGAAAACACTGGAGGACAGTTTTGGATGCAAAAATAGTTTTGCATACTAGAAAATATGGCGG
>JAQQSK010010017.1:0-12845 GCA_028658325.1 Potorous gilbertii | reverse complement strand
TGGCTTCCACTGTTCCAGAATTTGTCAGGAGTTCTTTTTACAGGAAATCTATGGGCTGTGGATTCGGAGCTAGCAAATGTGAGTCTTTCTACTCTGCCATCTTGGCTCCGCCCCCCAGCTATCAGAATTCTTAAGTAGATATTGTAATGAAGATCAAAATCAAAATTACATATACACACACACACACAATTAGATGTGATATCAGTAGTCATCAAGTCCTAGATAAAATAAGGAAGGAATCATTCTGTCTTTCCTCAAAGATCTCCAGTGAAAAGAAACCAATTACCTCTCAAGACAAAACATTATGTCATAAGTAAGAAAAAGTACTCTTTTCATTATTCCTGCAAACGTTGTTTGCATTACAATTAAAAGAAACATTTGACCAATTTTCCAACCATGTTTAATATATCAGTTGCCAAAAAGCAAGAGTAATAATCTTAGGCATGGTCTATTTCACAAATGATGTTTTAAAAGGTCATGTAAAAGTATTCCATGACCTTCTGTCAACAGATATTGATTGATGGTGTTGACTGGACTTGTTTGGAATGTCTACTCTTTCACAACAACTGGAACACAGAAATATTTCTAAATTCTAAGAAATCAACATTTTAGGAAGCATCAAGTTAATTTTACTCAAATGTGGAATACGTTATGGCTTACCTTTTGTGCCACATAGATCACTACTGGGTCCTTCTTTTATAGGAAGTTATTGGAAAAGTAGTGAGATGGTAGAGTAGATAAAGTGCCAGGTCTGGAGCCAGGAAGACTCCTTTTCTTGGGTTCAAATATGGCCTCAGACACTTACTAGTTGTGTGACTTAACCGTGATTGCCTCAATCTTATCTATGAAATGAGCTGAAGAAGGAAATGGAAAAGTACTCCAGGACTCAAGAAAAACCTAATGGGATCACAAAGAATCAAACACAACTGAAAAGCGCCTCACCCACTTTGTAGAAAGAAACAAGGTACTTGGAACATGGCAAATGAAGAAAAGGAAAAAAGTCTCATGATATCAACTGTGCCTTCCGCATGACTTGATGTTTTCTGACTCCAATACTTCATTTCAAATATGAAATGTGTTGGCCCTTAACTTCATACCAAATTTGCGTGAAGGCTTCTCAAGTCTAATTGTGACTTCAATTTTAATGAGAAAAGATATACTTTGATACAGAGTTGTTGTTTTCCATTTTTGGTATGATTTAAGGCACTTTACTTATTCTGTAAATCTCAATTCAATGTTACCAAGGAATGTGAGCATTACAGAAGTCACATGGCAGGTGTAGGAGAAAATATTGGATTTTCCTTTTAAGAAAGCCAGAAGAACCAAATAATCACTGACTAAATGTTTACATTTAATTACTCATATGGAAATCCTGTATATGTTACCTCATGTAATAGATATATTCATCAAGTTAACCATGAAGTGAAGTTAACCATGAGAAGCCTTTGTTTATTATTTATCATTTCTCCTTTGGTTTATGTAATTTAAATGGAGGTCCTGGCAAAATGGGAAAGAAAAGTATGACTGAAATACAATTAACAACTCTGAAAGCAGGAATCAATCAATAAACATTGATTGTCACACACCATGCAAAATATCCTGCTCACATTTTTAAAGGAAAAAAGTCAAATAGTGGTGCTAAAACAATACTATTTTATAAGATCAAATCATAGCTAGTTATGTTTTGACTTTAATCCAATACATTGTCAGTTAAAGAAGACTATCAACTACTATTATTTACTGAGATGCTAAATTAAGATGGCATGAGATAGATAGCCTTTTAAAACTCAACCAATGAATAATTTTTAGCACTTGCTATATGCCAGTCACTGTGCAATACAAATAGAAGATGAAAAAATTAAAATGGAAAAGTCCTTATCTTCTAGGAGCTTATATTCTAGTTGGGAAAACTATATATACATACATAATACATAAATACATGCATGTGTATAAGATATGTGTAATATAACATGTATAATGTACATATTCAAGGTTATTGGCGGAATACTGTTTGGTCCCAAACTGCTTAGAGGTTTGGGAAAGGTTTTAGGTTTGAAAAACACTCTATGATCTCATTTTAACTTACAATAATGCTGAGGGGTAAGTGGTATCATTATTTCCATTTTACAGATGATTAAACTGAGACCAAGGGAGATCAAGTGATTTGCCCAATATCAGCATATAGCTATTAAGTGTCTGAGGTAGGATTTGAGCTCAGATCTTTTTTTTTAAACTCTATCACTCTATACTCTGCCACCTACAAATAGGAAACTACTTGATCTGTTTGGACTAAGAGATGAGGAGGGAGTACATGCCTGGTATGAAGGAAAGTCTGTGCAAAGGCATAGATAATAACGTTTGAATGTTTTGTAGAAGGAACAGAAAATAAGCAAGTTTGCTTGGACCACAGAATGCACAAAGGAGACTAATTGTATAATAGACCTGGAAAGATAGGCTGGAGCTAGAATGTATAGAATTTTAAATGTTAAAAAGAGAAGGTTACAAGTGACCCAATGGATAATACAAAACCATTAGAGTTTCTTGGACAGGGGAGTGACATGATCAGACCAGAACTTGAGGAATTCCTTTATGATACCTGTGTGGAAGACAGATTGGAAGGGAGAGATTTGAGTCAGGGAAACCAATGAACAAGCTGTAGTCCAAGTGAAAGGCCTTAAGGGTCCACACCGCTGTGGCAGCCATAAGAATAAAGAGAAGAGATCAGAGTCAAAAGGTACAGCGGAGGTAGAATCAATAAGACTTGGTGACTTATTACATAAGCAGGGTAAGGATTCAGGTTAGAGACCTAGTCAAAAAAATCAATACAATATAGGGAACAGAATCTCCATCTTCCCCTCTACTATTGATTCTATCAAGGACAAGTTTATAATCTAATACATGGTAAAGAAAGATGATGTAGTGGATAGAGTGCTGGGCCTAGAGTCAAAAAGACCCCTCTTTCTGAGTTCAAGTGTGGTGTCAGACACTCTGGGTGATCCTGGACAAGACACTTAACCCAATTTGCCTCAGTTTCCTTATCTGCAAAATGAATTGGAGAAGGAAAAGTTCCAGTATCTTTGCTAAGAAAACCCCAAATGAGATCATAAAGAGTAGGACAAGACTGAAAAATGACTAAAGAACAACACTTTTTCAATTTCAATTACAAATTAACTGTTGTTTTACCAAACTGAAATTATCCACAAAATATTAAATAAATGAGACTCATATTTATATAATTTCTATTCAACTTTTATTAGAAAAAATGAGAAAAATGACATAATGACATCACTAAAAATAATGAAAAATAACAAAGGACCTCATCTTGCCTTTGTTTTTCTGTTAATGGTACCACCATCCCCTAGTCTTACAAGCTTGAGATGCTAGATTTAACATTATTTCTGTTTTCTCCTTTGCTCCCTCACATTGTATCAAGTGTCAAAATCTGATTATGCTATCTCCTGTTATTGACCATTGCTAGATTAATTTTCTTTCAGTGCTTCTCTGAATATATCACTCCTTTTCTAATTTCTTATTCCTTTATTAACTGACTTCACCATTCCTTTCCACCAAGGGAAGGTGTGGAAATTTAACAACTAGCCAAGTTCAACAACTTGTTTTCCTGCCTTTGTACCTGTGGTTAGACTCTTTCCACAGCTTGAAATTTCCTCTTTCAACCCTTGTCCCCATCTCTGTCTGCTGAAATCCTTCCCAGGTCAGCTCAAATGTCATCTCCTCTATTACATCTCCCCCAAACATCTCCTTTCATCACCATTCAGAATTATCCTTCTTCTGTATGCTCCCTTAGCACTCTCATGAAATCTGTAACTTTCCACCTTGTATTAGCCATTTATGTATTTGTCTTAGCTCCCTTAAAGCACTATAAACTCTGACAATATCATTTATTTTTGTTTCCCTTTCAGTTCCCTTAGTGTTTAATAGGCATTTAAAAAAAAATTTGTCTAATGAATGAATAAAAATACAGACAAACATTAGATTGACACCAAAATTACCTAGGCAGCAAGGCATAGTAGAAGGAATGCTGAATTTGGTATCAAAAGAGAACCATGTCTCCAATACTTTACAAATGGGTGAACAAGTCACCTCAACTCTATGTAGCTCAGTTTCCTCATCTGTAAAATATATATAATGCCTGCAAGGCCAACCTTACAGAGTTGTTATAAGGCTCAAATGAGACAAATAGGGATAGAAACTATGTCAGTGGTTCCATTAGTATAAGGAAATTTCAGGTGAGGAAATTTCTATCTCAATTCACACCTTCTCGGTAACTTAGAGTCTTGGAGAATGATCAAGAGCATTGAGAGGTTAAGTGACTTGTCCTGGCTGTCCATCCATTTTATCACATTGCCTCTCTAAAATCTTTATAAACTCTAAGGTGCTATATATTAGCTATTTTTTATTACTGAAATGTAAATACACACTCTGAAGAGAAAAAGAAACATAAATATTGAAAATTAAATACAAAATAAGAAAAGAAAAAAGCATGACATGCACTGCAGATAGAGAGGATTCAAAATGTATAGCAATAAATTTCCATTTCAAAAAATCTATATAATAAATGTCATGCGTTGTGTTGAGAACTGTCCATCTTTGCTTTCTCGTAAGTTTCCTTCTGTTCTCTGCTGTGCATTAGCTATTACTTATTTATCCTCTTTATTTCTGCACAATGATTAGAATAAGAAAGAGATCCATCTTGGGGGGGGGGGTCATCCATTTTTTTAATGCGAATTTGATAGCAGTCAGGTCTGGGGAAAAGTCACATCTGACTTTATTTTTCCCCTCTGGTGGAAGGTGTTTAAGTGCATTTAATCAGGAGACTATATCTGTCCTGGCATTGAAAACTTTCACTGCCAGAAGGTATAGACTCAGTGTGCCATATGACACACTGAGTTTTCTAATGCTAAAACTATCACTAGCAATATTTTCACCTCAAAAGAAAATAAGTGTGAGATGGTGTCGGCAGCATTAGAGGGTATAGCTATGATCATCATGTGCAGATTAATCTCAACACCTCAAGTACTTTGGAAAGGGAGTACCATGGGAGTAAGCACCATATCATTGCAATCAGGGGTTGATGATAGCCCTTTGGTGACTGTCCTCCGTCTTAAGGAATAAACATGTGCTCCCAAGTAGGAAGTGAAACATCCTAAAGAGGAAGCTGTGCTTGACTGAGGAAGAATTCTGGTACACCTCTCTCCTACCATCCTATGGGAACCCTGGGATGAAGTCACATTCTTCTTCTTCCAATTATATCTTGGTGCAGTGTCCATAAGAAGAATCATTTTCCTAATGTTTCCTTCCCCTAAGTTTCTATTTCTGGGCACTAACTTTTTTATTTCTATGTGATACATCCATAAAGAGGGAATGAAGGAAGGTGACATGAATTAGCTAAGATCACACACAGAAGAATATGAACCTTAGGTCTTCCAGATTCCAAATCTAGGATGACATTACTTGGATATATGAAACCCACTTATACTCTGTGTATAATAAATATGTTAAATCCCCTGCCTTATCAGTCAATCAACAGGCATTTCTTAAGCACCTGCCATGTACCAGATGCCAGTCTAAGCTCAGAAGATACAAACATAAAGGTGAAATAGACACTGCTCTCAGAGTTCACATTTTAATAAAGGGGACAAAGTGAACATGGAAGGATATACATAGTCCTTTTCTTTGAGGGGGAAAGGCTTTAGCATTTGGGAGGATTGAGAGAGGCTGTATATAGAAGGTGTCAAATGAGCTGAATGTTGAAGGAACTCAGAGTTTCCAGGGAGAATTTCTGAAACAGGAGAGAAATCCAAGTGTGAAAGACAACCTATGAGGCAAAGAGTCTGGAGATGAAATATTGTTCATGAGGAACAGCAAGTAGGGCAGTATAGATGAATAATAAAGTGCATGGAGGAAAGTTACGTGTCATAAGACTAGAGTCAGGAAGAGAGCAGTTTATAAAGAAATTTAAATACTTGGCAGAGCACTTTTAAAATATTAAATTAAAACTGTACTAAGACTTTCAGGATACTCTGTATCTGATCATGGACATAATAGAGAGTTAATAGATTTTATAAATTATGGATGGGAGAAGGACACTGTCTGACCCATTCTTTAAAAAAAAATCACCTTTGTGACTATATGTAGGATGGATGGGATTTATCAGAGTCATGAGGCAAGAAGATAAAATAAGATATTGCAATAGTACAAAAGAAATTACAGGAGCCTGAACTAGGCTGGGAGAAAAAAAAAGATCTGTCAAAAGTATGTGAAGATGGAAATGACAAGATTTGGAGACTGATGGGATAGACGAGGTGATTAAGAATGAAGAGCAGAAGAGAACCCTAGAGAATCAACTAATGAACTAGCTGAAACAATGAAAAAAATTAAGAAAATTGTAGGATGTAAGACAAAACCACATAGATCATCAGCATTTCCATATGCTACCAACAAAACCCAGCATGATGAAATAGAAAAAGAAATTCTATTTAAAATACTGCAGACAATATGAAATGCTTGGGAGTCTACCTACCAAGGCATATCTAAGGATTATATAAACACAACTGCAAAACATTATTCACATAAATAGAGATAGATCTAAACAACTGGAGAAATATTGGTTACTTGTGGGTAGGTCCAGCCAATATAATGACAATTTTAACTGTTAATTTACTTATTCAGTACCATACAAATCAAACTGTCAAAGAATCATTTTATAGAACTAAAAAATAATAATATAAAATTTATCTGGAAGAGCAAAAAGTTCAAAGCATCACTGGAATCAATGGGAAAAAAACAGTTCAAGTAGGGCTGCCTAGCCATATCAGATTTTAGACTATATTACAAAGCAGTAATCATCAAAAAATTCACTAAGAAGCATAGTGGTGAATCAGTGGAATAGATTAGAATTATTAGGAACATAAGGCAAAGTAGTAAATGACCAAATTACTCTAGTGCTTGATAAACCCAAATATCCAAGGTTTTGGGGTTAAGAACTCATCATTTGATAAAAATTGCTGGGAAAACTGGAAAGTAGGTTGGCAAAAACTAAGCATGGCAACATTTTATACTGTATACCAAGAAAAGAGATTTAGACATAAAGAGTGATCTAAAAAAAATTAGGACAATATGGAAAGATGCACCTGTCAAATCTATGGATAAGGGAAGAGTTTATAATCAAACAAGAGACAGAGCATATCATGGCATGAAAAAATGGATAAATTTGATTACATGAAACTAAAAAGTTTTTGCAGAAACAATATGAATGTAGGTAAAAGGAAAACAGGAAACTAGAAAAATTATAACAAATTCCTCTGATAAAAGCTTCATTTCTCAAAATATAGGAAACTGAGGCAAATTTATAAAAATGTGTGCCATTTCCCAATTATAAATGGTCAAAGGATGTAAAAAGGCAGTTTTTGGAAGAAGAAATCAAAGCTATCATTAGTAATGTGAAAAAAATATGCTATCACTACTGGTTAAAGAAATACAAATTAAAACAACTCTGAGATAACACCTCATACCTATCAGATTTCCTGAAAAGAAAAAAAAGGAAAGAAAAAAGATGATAAAAAAGGAAAATTATAAATGCTGTAAGGGATGTGGAACATTTGTGACACTAATGCAGTGTTGGTGAAGTTGTAAACTGGTCCAACTACTTGGAAGAACAATTTGAAACTATCCGAAAAAGGCGCCTATAAAGCTGCACATGCACTCTGACCTGGCAATACCACTACTAGGTTTACACCTCAGAGACTTTTAAACAATAGGAAAGGACCTATTTTTCCAAGTATTTATAGTACCTCTTTTTGTGGTTGAAAAAATTAGAAATTGAGAAGATATCTATCAATTGGGGAATGACTTAAGTTGTGGTAAGTGATTGCCATAGAATTATTCTACAAAAAAATGATGAACAGTATGATTTTAGAAAAACCTGAGTTATATGAACTGCAGCAAAATGAACTGAACATAACCAGGAGAACATAGTACACAGTAATTAACAACAGTATTGTAGGAATGATCAACTGTGCTCAAATTGATTAATCTGATCAAGACAATGATTGAAGATAACTCCGAAGAGCTATCCACTTCCAGAGCTAGAACTGATGAACTTTGAATTCGGATTTAAGCATATTTTTGCTTTATTTTTTCTTTTTGTATGTTTCTGTTATTTTTTCAACATGCCTAATACAGAAATGTTTTACGTAGCTTTACATGTATAATTGATACCATATTTCTTGCCTTTTCAAGGTGTGGGAGATGGATGGGAGGGAGAGAGTACATTTTGAACTCAAAAATTTTAAAAAATGAATGCTCAAAATTTTAATGTAATTGGGGGAAATTTAGTAAAATAAATATAAGTACATTTTAAAATAAACAATAATAAAAAGGAATGAAGAATAGAAGATGATATAGAGTTTATGAATGTGAATCATTTCAATTATGGTGGTACCACTGAAAGAATCAGGGAAATTCAGGAGAGGGGTGGGGTTTTGGTGGAAAGAGAATGATTTGTATTTGGATATGATGAGTTTGAGATATTTATGGATCATCAATTCAAAATGTTTCATAAGCAGTGTGTGGTTCAGGACTGGATTTCAGAAGAGAGAATACTGGAAATACTGATCTGTAAGTCATCCTCAAAAATAATTACTGAATTCATGGTTTCTGATGGGATCAATAAGTGAGACAAAGTAGAGAAAAAAAGAAGAGGCCCCAGAACAGAGTATTGGGATATACCCGGTTAGCTGGTACACCATGGATGATGATCCACCAAAGGAAACTGAGAAGGAATTATTGGACAGAGGAGGAGAAACAAATGTGAATCATGAGAAGAGAAATCAATGTCATAGAAACCCATAGGGGAGAGAGAATCCAAGAGGAAAAGACACTTAATAAGATCAGGTACTATAGAAAGTTCAAGAAAGATGAGAATTGAGAAAAGATCATTAGATTTTACAAATAAAAAGATCATTGACAGCAATGAAGATTGGAATTGACAGAAGCTTGACCCAAGGAGATCAAATAGTAGGATACTGCCATGGTACGGAAAAGAAAATATGGGAACCTGAATGAGGGGAGAAAAGGAAAAAGTTTGCTAGAAATATGTGGAGATAGAAATGAAAAGATTTGGGGACTAAATGAATATAAAGGATAATTAAAATTAATAGTAGAAGATGATGAAGAATTAAGAGAACTTTGGAATGTAAAGTTTAAATTGAATGCGATTAGAAGCCATAGTGCAGAGGATTTAGAGTGACAGTGAGAGGAGAGAAGTTGTAGTAACTAAGTGTAGTTTCTTTTTTTTCTCAAGGAATTTGACAAGGAAAGGAAGACAGCCATAGGCTAGAAAAGAAGAATCTAGTAAGGATTTTTTGTTTCATTTTTTTTTAAGAATGAGCAAGACTAGAGTCCATTTAAAGGGAATGTGGAAAGAAGTGATAGGAAGAGACTGAAGACTGGGTCTGGTACATTTATACCTATAGAGGTAAGTGCAAAGACATGCCAATTCATTTGGTCATTTTTGATATGAACCAAGACGTATGGTTGATAAAAAATAAAGAAAGTGAAAAGTATGCTTTAATCTGCACTCAGTCTTTATCAGTTCTATCTCTGGACATGGAGTTTGATTAGAAGCCATTTAATTTATTCTACTTTATGTGAATAGATTCCTCATCACTAGGAAGAGTGGGAAAGGAATTTTCCCATTCTGAATCAGGACTTGAATCTGAGACTTTGTGTTTCTTGAAGATGGAAACTGCCATTTCATTATTTATACCCCTGCTGCACACAGGCAGACCAAGATAATATGCATTTTTCTTTCACAGAGACAGGGATGGGAAACCCTGACTCCCTGCTGAATAGTGTAGTTAGTTGTTCTGATTTTGGATTCCCTATTGTACATTGGGTATCTTTCTTTAAGTGAGTACTATATGTGTTGACATTTGTGGTCCAACATAAACCCCATTAGATTAGCTCTGACAGGCTTCTAAAAAACATTTAAGTCTGGCTTCAAGATGATGCTTACATAACACTAGCTGGAAGAACCTTGTATGCTTTGTTTCTTAAAAGAACAAAATACTTAACGTATGAAGCAAAAACTAACTTAATCAAGAAAGAAATTAAAAACCCCCTTGTACAAGGTTCACGTGTTTGTGCCAGAATGGAAGAATCAGTGGCACTGAGCCTAGGCCACAGGACTAATTATCCCTCCTGTAAACATATGTACAATGTTGTAAGCTCTGCAGATTTTAGCAGAATCATATTAAGACAAAGGAAGTATAATAAAAACCATTACCATTTGTGTCTGCATATACTTATATCATGAAGGTAACCAGAAATCTCAGGAAAATATCTCTTGCCAAAGGCTGCCCATGATGGCATTTTCCTGTCATTTGCAATTGTTCTTGATTTAAATATATCCTAGGTTCCTATTCCTGGCTTCAAAATGCTCAACACCTTTGTGTTTTACTAGGTAATCAATTCCTTAAAATTGAACTATATGACATTTTTCATCTTTTTTCAGGGGGTAATATAGTGCATTAAAATTACTTATAGGTGCCCCTACCTGCCTTCAATGGTTTACTAAAAACCAAACCTCCAACAGAGTAAATAGATCATATGTAGTAATTTACTAATGGAAAACATTTGATCTTAAAATATTAATGTCAAATAAATCAAAGAATTTTTAATCAATAAACAAGCATTTATTAACTACCTATTGTATTTAGGCACTGTACTAAATGCACGGATATGAAGAGGAAAGTGAAAAAATTTCCACCTTTGAGGATTTTGCTGCTTGCTCCAAAGCCATCATTTAAGAAAGCACCCATAATGTAATAGATGTATGTGGTAGCAAGGTGGTACTGGAGATTGAATGTTAGACTTGGAGTTAGGAAGACAAGAAGAAAGAGAAGAAGAAGGAGGAGGAGTCTTGGTATGTGGTATGAGATGTTGAGTTATACCTAGTTTTTGCCAACCTGCTTTCCAATTTTCCCAGCAATTTTATTTTCAAATAATGAGGTCTTATCCCCAAAGCTTAGATCTTTGGGTTTATCAAACTCTACAGAACTATGGTCCATTATGGTGCATGTACCTTGGTGTTGTCAATGATTGATCAATATCTAAGTACCCTACAGTACCTGTTTCAGCCACCTACATGGCCACTGGAACAAATTATTTTTATGTGCTCATTCAGCTGAGGGAATTGGTCTTGTCACTAGACTTCAGTGATTCAGAAAGAAAGAGGCTGAAAACTTAGTACAACTCTGGCCTACCTAAATCCAATTCACATACAAGTCAAAACACCTTCCACGACATCACTGGCCCTCTTTGAAAACAAAGGATAAACAACAGTGTGTACCTTACTTATCCAATTGATCCAAAACTCTATTCCATAGTCAATATCATAGTCAATAATTGATGATTATCATTTTGTAATATAATTTGAAATTGGGAACAGTTAGTTTGTATTCCTTAATCTTTTTTTCATTGATCCCCTTCATATTCTTGCCTTTTTTTCTTCCATATGAATATTGTTACTATTATTTCTAGCACTACAAAGTAAGTCTTTGGTAATTTGATTGGTAAAGGACTGAATAAGTAAATTAATTCATATATAATTATCATTTTTATTATATTGACTTGGCTTACCAGTGAGCAATTAATATTTCTCTAATTGTTTCAATCTGTCATTATTTGTGGGAAAAACATTTCGTAACAGTTCCTGCAATCACAGGGTTTATCTCAGCAGTTAGACTCCCAAGTATTTTATATTGTCCACAGTTATTCTGTCTTATATTTTATTTTTTTGAAATGTAAAACAAGAAAAAAGTCATATAAAAAGGCTAGATACTAACAAAAATACAAGCCCAGAATGAGCTTTGTGGGTTTGGGTGGCTGGAGAAGCAGGGAGGACTATCTGCAGGTTATTTACAGGTTGTTGTTGTTGGTTTTTTTTTTTTTTTTTGGTGGGAGGAGAGTAGAGGAAGGAGTAATCAGAATGCAAGATACTAGGAAGCAGGGGGAGGGGAATGATGGGGAGAAGAATTAGACATGTTATAAAGTGAGGTAAAAGCAATTAGTATTAAAACAATTGACTGAGTTAATTACTGAGAATAAATCAATGACATCTTTAGTTTGGAAAAAAGAATTTCAGTTTAAATTTCCTGGAGGAAGATAACCTCAGGCAAAATTTGGCATTGATGGAAAAGTTAAGATTTTTAATGGTAAATTTGATTTTATGATTGCTATTTAATCAGGAACTGTAACATGTATAGCAAGGCATGTAAACCGCTTAAGACTTGCTTCAAAAGATGTTCCTTAGCCAAAGTGAAATTATAATTATATTTGAAATCCGGTTATTGGAACTTGCCATTTTTAGATGCTATGGGACTATTAAGTGACTGTTCTTCAGAGTCTAACTCCAGGTATGGGTAGCAAGAAAGGTGATCTGAGCCTCCAATCCATGATGCCAGTAAACTAGTGAGATGCTGGTATGAACTGCAAAAGGTGATCTCATGGGAAGGGTGAGAGAGTGACTGTTCAGCCTGGGCTGAGGTAGGATTCTCCTGACTCAGTTTCTCCACTGATACCTGGCAGACTTTAAGCCTGACTGAATGCAAGTGGACAATTTAATCCTGCATGGAATTGACATGAAGTTGGGGAGATATTGTATCCCTGCAATGTCCCTACTCTTGGTGGCAATTTCCTATAGTCAAAAGGTTTGTAAGCTTAATACCAGGTCTATTCAATTATAGATTATTAGTAGGGCAGCATCCGAAGTTAAGTCTAAAATTAAGCTATTAGGCATAGGACTTTAGACCAGCAACAATAAG
>JAQQSK010010016.1:0-12845 GCA_028658325.1 Potorous gilbertii | reverse complement strand
ACAGATATGGCCTATATTGAATTGCCAGCCTTCCCAAAGGGAATGGGTGGGGAGGGAGAGATGGGGAGAAGCTGGAACTTAAAGTTTTAGGACCAACTGTTGAGTATTGTTCTTGCTACTAGGAAATAAGAAATACGGGTCATGGGGAATAGAAAGTTATCTGGCCCTACAGGACAAAAGAGAAGATGAGGTAAGGGAAGGGAGGGATGATAGAAGAGAGGGCAGATTGGTGATATGGGTAATTAGAATGTCCAGTGTATTGGGGAGGTGGGAGGGGACAAATGGGTCGAAAATTTTGGAACCCAAAATCTTGTGAAAATGAATGTAAAAAGTTAAATAAATTTATTTAAAAAATATATCAAAAAAAAAGATAGATGCTTTTTTACAGAAGAGAGAGGTTTAGATGGTTACAATTAGGGAACTACTTGGCCAAAGTGAATGAATTATTTATTCAGATACAGCTTCCAGGATGAGCAGGTCCCAAAAGGAAATAAGAGGTTGAAGAAAAGATTTTGACAGATGAGAATGTTGGGCTGAATAAAATAAAATGGTAGATGTTTAACAGGGATAAACATAGAGTCTTACACTTGAGATTTAAAAAAATCATAAGCCGGTAGGGTTAGTTGGTTGGTTGGGTGGTTGTTGTCCTTCGTCTTCGAAGAGGACCAAAATGACCTCACCATGATAAAGTGAAATTTCAATGTGTCTGACTGTAGCTAATCAGACCAATACAAGCTCAGAATGCTCTACCACAAGTTGGGCACAGAAAGTCTGGATGAATATTTGGGGTGGATATGCCAAATTTGCACATCCTGTGTTTACTTTGTGCTGTCTCAATTCTACTTTGCTCAAAAAGCACAGAACCCTTTCTGATGTGGGCACATCAGGTTGAGTGGTACTGTGTCAGTGTCTCCCATGTTGCACAGTCAAATCCAAAGTTCTTGATAGAGACCTTAAGAGTGTCCTTGTATCACTTCTTCTGGCCACCCTGGGATCACCTGCCCCATGCAAGTTCTCCATAAAATTGTCTTTTTGGCAGGCATACATTTTGCATTTGAACAGCATGACCAGTCCATCGGAGTTACACTCTTTGAAGCATAATTTGAAGTTCAGCTTGAGCAAAGACTTCAGTGTCTGGTACCTTATCCTGCCAGGTGGTCCTCAGAATCTTCCTAAGACAGTTCAAATGGAAGTGATTCAGTTTCCTGGCATGGCACTGGTAGACTGTCCATGTTTCACAAGCATATAACAATGAGGTCAGCACAATGGCTCTGTAGACCTTCAGTTTGGTAGTCAGTCTAATACCTCTTCTCTCCGGAATTTTTCTTCAGAGCCTCCCAAACACTGGACCAGCTCTGGCAATGCATGCATCAACTGCATTGTCAATGTGTACATCCCTGGAAAGTACTTTACCAAGGTAAATGAATTTATCCACAGCATTCAAAACATCTCCATTTGTTTTAACTGATGGTTCCACGTATGAATGGTATGGTGGTGGCTCATGGAGCACCTGTGTTTTCTTGGTGTTATTTATTAGTCCAAAATTAGCACAAGCAGCAGAGAATTGATCCATACTTTGCTGCATCTCAGCTTCAGAGGCTGCATTACTGAGTGCATAATCATCTGCAAGCAGAAAATCATGTACCAACATTCCCTCTACTTGGTCTTGGTTTGTAGCCTTTTCAAATGGAAGAACTTGCCATCAGTATGGTAGTTGACTTTGATGCCGTTTTCATCCTCATTGAAAGTATTTGTCAATATGGCAGAAAACATCATGCTAAAAAGCATGGGAGCAAGCACACAGCCCTGTTTTACTCCATTGGTGACTGGGAAGGCACAAGAGCATTTTCCACTATCCAGAACCCAGGCAAACACGGCATCATGAAATTGATGTACAATATTGGTGAACTTCTGTGGGCAAACTAATTTTGACATAATTTTCCATAAGCCTTCATGACTAACAGTGTCAAAGACCTTGATCAGATCTACAAACATTATGTACAGATCTCTGTCTTGCTCTTGGCATTTCTTTTGTAGTTCTTGGGCAGCAAACACCATATTGACTGTTCCTTGGCCCTTTCTGAAGCCACAGTGGCTCTCAGGTATATGACCATCTTTCAAGGTAAGGATCAGTCTATTAAGGAGGACTTTAGCAAGAATTTTACCATCAATGGCTAAGACAGAGATTCCCCTGTGATTGTCACAGGACAATCTATTCCCTTTGCCTTTATAGAGATAGACAATGGAGGCATCCTTGAACTCCTGGGGATAACCTCCTCTTGCCATAAAACCTGGAAAATTTCAGTCAGCTTTTGTATGAGCAACAGTCCACTTACCTTGTAAATCTCAGCTGGAATAGAATCAGCACCAGGGGCTTTGCCACATGAAAGGAGTCTAATGGCCCTCAAAACCCCTTGTTCAGTTGGAACTTCAGCTAAGGAGGGATTGACTTCAAACTGAGGCATTGATTGATTGTGGTCTGTTGAGAACACTATGAAAGTGTTCAGCCCCTCTCTCTATAATCATGTCTTCATCACTAATCAATGTGGCTCCATCAGCGCTGAGTAGTTGTGATGCATCATAGGTTTTTGGTCCATAAATAGTTTTCAGGAAATCATAAAAGCACTTTGGGTTGTTACTATCAGCATAAAACTGAAAAAAAGATGAAAATCTGCCTTCTAACAGAGTCAGGAATCCTGCATCTCTCTAAGTTTTGCTTTAGATAGAATTAAATGCTGCCTTCTTAGAGGTGGATGAACTATCCTTCTGGTAGATCCTATGAAGTTCTTGTTTTTCATTTAGCAGCTTCTGAATTTCCCCATCATTTTCATCAAACCAGTCTTAATGTTTGTGAGTGTTCTGACCCAGATAAGCAAATGCAGTGCTGCACACGACAGCTGAAAGCTGTCCACAACTTCTCTGCTCCACTGTTGCCAACTGCGTGTTGGCTTAACTCTCTCTCCAAATTAGCAACAAACTGTTCATGCTCAGAGAAGAGATCTAATTTGTTGACATTAATTCTTCTGGTAGTCATTTCACCTTGGGGATGGTGCTTTTGATGAATGGAATATTTAGCTTGGAAAAGATAAGTCTATGATCAGTCCAGCACTCTGCACCACACGTTGCCTTTGTTACTCTCACATCTTGTCTGTCTCTTCTTACAATCACATAGTCTATTAGATGTCAATGTTTGCTGCAAGGGTGTATCCATGAAGTTTTATTGTGTTTAGATAAATGTAAGACAGTGTTAGTGATGAGAAGGTCATGTGATGCACAAGTCTTCAGCAATAAATGACCGTTGCTGTTACTGTTTCCAACTCCATTCCTCCCTAGGACTCCCTGCCAAGTCTGGTAGACTGAGCCTACTCTAGTATTAAAGTCGCCCAGAATTATGTTTGTCCTCTTTTCACACACTGATGATAAGAGTTTCTAGGTCTTCATAAAACTTTTCTTTGACTTCTTCAGAGTTTGTCATGGTGGGAGCATAGGCACTAATGATGGTAGCATATTATTTTCCTGCAAGTGGCAACCACATTGTCATGAACCTGTCATTCACTTCTTCTGGCAGGCATACAAGTTTGTGTATTAGTTTAATTTTTATTGCAAAACCCACACCAACTTCATGGCGCTCCCCTTCACTGCACTCATTCCAGAAAGAGGTATATCCAGCTCCTACTTCAGTAAGCTGGCCTTCATTTACCAACCTGATTTCACTTAGGGTTGCTATTTGTATGTGATACCTGTTGAGTTCTCTTGCAACAAGAGCAGTTCTTCTTTCAGGTCTACTGAATATTGTATTGTCTGTTAGTGTGCACATGTTCTGTGTGCTGATGGTGAGTGGAATCATTTTTGCAGGTGTTTTTGTACATTTTGTATATTTTTTTGTGTGTTTCCACTGCATAGTGGGATTCCCCACCTGCCGTGATAATCAGGTCATGGTTGGTAAGCAGACAATGTTTAGAGCACCTTTTCTTGCCTCCTTCCTCACACCAGGAGGTGTGAAGTGTGATCCTTAAAAGGCTGCTCAGACACCCAGGGGCTGCTGAGTCCCACTGCTACTTCCAGTGAGAAGCGACCTTATGACCTGGATCACCTGTGTACAGGGTTGTAACTCCAACTCCCAGTGTATCTACATCTGCTGCTTCATCACTTGCCTGTTGCCACAGGACTTTGAGGCATAATAGTGAAATGGTATGGATGAGGTCTTTTGATTTGTGTGTAAATTGGATTCAAGTGAGGCAGAGATGCATGAAGTCGTCAGCCTCACTCTCTTCTCCAGAGTCATCCTCATAGTTCAGTTGCAGGACAGAGTCAAGACAACTGGCAATGGCTCAGGATGTGGTGAATGACCTTGACATCTTCAGTGTCTAACCAATCTGTAAGTACTCCACATCACCTGCTTCATCTGCCTTCATGGCTGATGGAACAAATTGTTCTCATCCTCCCGTTCCACCAGAGGAAGTCTTCACATGCTTGGAGTAGATACCGCTCTAACTCACTAATGGGTTTGAGAACCCTTGCCTACCTTCAGTCTGTTTTGGTCCATCTGCTGAAGTGTTTTACTGGGGTGTGGCCATTGTGCATGCTGCAGCTTCTTGAAATCACAGGTGAGAGTTAGGTGGAACAGATGGACACCAAAGGTAGAAAAAACCCCCAAACGGGTTCGGCAGCCATCATACCAAAGGTACTGGTCCTCCCTGAATACAACCTACAACCCTAATAATCAAGTATATAAGATATATAAGTAAATCCATGACCAAATGGATTTTTTTTAAAGGGGATACAAAAGTTCACTGAATAAACGGATTTTTTTGAAAGATATCTGGAAGATTTCACAGACTTGAAGATCAACATGAGACTGAAATGCACTCTGGCTGCCAAGAAGGCTAATCTGAGTTTCAACTGCATTCAGAGAGACATAGAATACAAGAGTGAGGGAGTCATATTCTTGCTCTACTGAATGTTGGTCAGACCAGGTCTGGAGTCTTGTGTTCACTTCTGAGTGCTTTATCTTAGTAAGGACAGTCAGATGAAGGCAACCTGGGAGAGATCAACCTGTATAAAGGCAAGTTGAAGAAAATGGGAGTGTTATGCCTGAAGAAGAGATAAAGGGGGAGATATGATAGCCATATTCAAGTATTTGAAGTGATTTCAATTAGGAAAGGGTTTCTACTTAAAATTCACCCTACAAGGCAGAACAAAAGCAAGGTAAAAATTGCTGATAAAGATATTTAGACACATTAAAAGGAAACAATTTCCTAAGAATTAGAAGCATTTAAAAGTGAAATGGAAATTTGTAGGATGTCATGTAGGAGTCTCCCCTCCCTTTCTTTCACCCTGTGAGAGGTGGTCAATCAAAGGTTTGATGATCACTTGTTTGATAGAGTTGGTTATTCTGGTTATTACATCCAATGGCCACAGGTCCCTTCAATTTCACAATTCTGCGATGCTTGTTGACTTGTTACTGTTCATATGTGGTTGTGGAAAGAGGCCAATGATATCATGATTGCTGATTAAATGATTGATCAAGTGGGCAATGTAAATGAGTTATTGATATAGAGGAAGCTAGCAAGATGAGGAGCCCTCACGCAAAAAACAACTGGTCAACAAAGGTGCATAGCTGGCATCAGGGTGCAAAAGGGAGTTAGGCAGGAAGAAGCAGATCAGGAGGTAAAGCTGGAGTAAAAGGTCCTATAGTGGCAGCTGAAATGGAGGAAGTTGCTTTGGAATAACCATCATGTATCAATAGGTACGGGCAGCTACGCGCTACAGTGGATAGAGCGCTGGTCCTGGAGTCAGAAAGTCCTGGCTTTAGATACCTCCTAGCTTTGTGACCCTGAGTAAGTCACTTAGCCATGTTTGCTTCAGTTTTCTCATCTATAAAATGAGCTGGAGAGGGAAGTAGCTAACCATTTCAGTATGTTTTCCAAGAAAACCAGAATTGGGATAACCCAGAGTCAAACACGACTGAAAAAATTGCTGAACACATAAAAGATTATGAAATGACAATAGAAGTCGGAGCCAAAAGGACATGGGATGTATCCCTGGATGTGACATGGACATGGGATTAGGAAAAAGGTAGATTAATATTAATAACGTTGACAATAATGGTTGACATTTGTTTACCACTTACCTGTGTTGTGTCATTTGGTGACATAAGGCTCTGTGAAATTGTGGAAGACTTTGGTTTGCTGGCTAGAGTAGGTAGTTCCCAGCTGCAGCCGTGGTTGTGCCGGATCCTATCATGAGGAAACCTGCAGCATGCTTAAATAGCTATCTTCTCTCTGACTGAGTAGTTTCTTGGATCCTAGGCCATCATGGCAAGGGGACTAGGGACAAAAAGAATCATGGGAAACATCGTCAATTTGATTTTGTGCCCCTGGACTCAACTATCATCTCTTTGCAGATAATTCCCAGGTTTATACATCGAGCCCCATCGAGCTCCACAACTCTATTCCTGCATCACGACTTTTGGATATTTAAACATGGATGCCTGTTAAGTGCCTCAAATGCAACATTATCCAAAAATAAAATGCCTCTTGTTTCCTAATAAACCTTACTTTTTTATCACTGTTCTGCACTCAGAGTCTTTGGACAGTGAAATATGCAGTGGTATAGACTTTCATCATAGAAGCTTTCACTGCCTTGAAGATGGGCGGATGCCTTTAGGGAACAATTGCCCTGATAGAAGTGACACTGATGAGATTCTAGCTCATGGAAGAAGTGAGAAAGTGGGCATATGACCCTATAGTTGCTGATGTCTTCTCAGTTTTTCTGTAAAATTAAGTTTTATCCCTGCCTTTTGTTTTTACAGCCCTGTTATTTCTAGAAATATTTCTTTCCTACAAAATTAAATTCTTTCTTACAAAAAATTCTTTCTCACAAATTAAACTTTCTCTGGTAACAAAAAACAAGTCAACCAAAATATATCATCCGGTGACTGACTGAAAATGTGCATAGCATTCCACCCTAACAGGCCTCTGTTCTCTGCTGGGAAGAGGTAGAAATATTTCATTGTGATTTGTCTGGGGCCATGATTGGATTTTTTCAGTTGCTCGGATCTAGATTTTCTTTCTTATATATATGTATATGTATATGTATATATACATATATAATTGTTCTTGTGAATTTTATTTTCTTTTGTTTCTGTTTATTTAGCTCTGTATCAGTTTATACAATTCTTCCCTTGTTTCCTGATTTCCTCATATTTATCATTTCTTACTATACAATAATTCACAATTACATTCATATATCATGTTTTTTCAGTCCTTTCCCAACTGATGGCTTGCCCACTTTTCTAGTTTTAGCCACAAAGAGTGCCACTATGAATAATTGTGTATTTATTGGATATTTTTTTTCTGTCTCTAACTTCCTTGAGGTATATGCCCAATGATTAGATTACTAGGTCAAAGTGTATAAACAGTAAGATGACTTTTCTTGAATGATTATACATGGGCAGGCGAAAGAATTGAACTGTTTCTTAACTCCACCATCCCATCAGTGTGCTTATCTTGCCATAGTCCTTCAATATCTGTTGCTCCTATTCTTTTGACATCTTTTGCCAATATACAGGATATGAAGTGAAACTTCAGAGATTTGTTTTAAATCTGTGGTTTTTCAATTATTATTAGTGGTTTAAAGTAGTTGTGTCAGACTAAAACAAATAAATATACTAAACAATACATAACTATGCGTGTGGCGACACAGGAGCCTTTTATATTCAGGTCATGTTTCCATTTGCAGCTTATTGTGGGGTAAGATGCTGTTGTAGAGATAATTTCTGACAAACTCGTTTCTTGTTTGCCCAGTGGTTCTAGTTAAACAGGAAGTAGTTTCTCTAGTCATTTATATTTCTGGATTTATCAAATACTAGACTATTGTTTTCAGTTGCTTCTGGTTCATGTTTAGTAGTCTATTGCATTGATTTTCTTTTCTGTTTTTAAACCAATACCAAATAGTTCCAGGTACTACCTCTTTATAACCTTATTTGACATCTGATAATACTGTCCTCCCTTTACTCCTACTTTTCTAGTATTTCTCTTTAGTTTCAAGACCCTTAATCTATTTGGGGGAGCAGCAAAATTTGTGTTTTTGTAGATTCTTTTGGAATCCTCCCCTTTTTGAGAAACTTTGAAAATGCATATCTATATACATCCAAAGGGTAACTAGGTTTCACAGTGGATAGAGCACTAGGTTTGGAATCAGGAAAACTCATCTTCATGAGTTCAAATTCAGCCTCAGACATTCACTAGCTGTAGGGCTGTGTGACTCTAGGCAAATCACCTAAACCTGTTTGACTCAGTTTCCTCATTTGTAAACTTATCTGGAGAAGGAAATGGCAAACTGCTCCACTATCTTTGCAAGAAAACCCCAAATAGGGTCATGGATAGTTAGACCCAACTGAAACAACTCAACAACAATAAAAGGACCTCCAAAGTTACATTGTTACCAGTATAAATTTCTCACGCATGCATTTGGTCAGGTCAGTTTGCTCTTTCCAACTTCATTTTTTTATGTTCTGTTGTTTTTTCCTCACATAACATATTTTAATTGGACATGATATGGTCCAAATTCAGGTGACGTTCTCGTTGTATGACACTATATTACTGTAAAAATATTGGCAAACACATTCTATTTTGCATGTTTGTTGTCTCTTTTGTAAGTTCATCTTTTTTTTTCCCTCTGATCTATACAACTGCTCCTTCTCAAATGTATTCCCAGGTTCATCATACAGCTCTTAACCCAACACCTGGCTGCTCTCCTGTTTTAATAGGACATTTTTTTTTGCTGAGTTTTCTATTTAACTAGCCCTGATTCCTTTCTTGGCCTCCTGCTCTGTTTTTGTCTATTTTTTTATATGTTGTCGCTTAGTGATGTCATGAGCTCCTCTGTTTCAGTTATCATCTCTATGTTGATAATTTCCAAGTCTATATATGCCTTAACCTCTCCTCTGAACTTTGATACACATTTTCAACTATTATGTTACCTGCCATGCTGGACATCTCCACCTAGATGGCTATGCAAGTCAGTCAGTCAATAAACACTTGTCAAATACCTATGCACTAAGCACTGTGCTAAGTAACTGCCAGTACCTAGGATTCAACATTGCCTGAATATCATTTATCACCGACCTTCCTCTCTAAATCTGATCCTCATCCAAAATTCTCTACTTCTGCTGAGGACACCAATATCCTCTGTTACTGTATCAGTAAGCACCCCAACATACAAAGTGTGTCCTGCTACCACAGGTTCTTCGATTTGTTTCTCTAAAAGGAAAGGCAACTTTTGAGGGGTTAGCAATCATGTTAATGAAACAGAGGTACCAGAGAAAAATCAAAATAAAAATGTCAGAGAAATAGAAAATCAACAGACAGCGCTTTCCAAACTACCTGATCATTAACATACCTACATCTTCACCAGAGAGGGAAGCACCAAAATCTTAGTTTTCAAAGTTGGGGGCCTGCTTAGCAGTTTCCCAGAGTTCCATCTGGCACACAAATCTTCTTCCAAAAACTAAGCTTCAAAGTAAAACCTCACCCTCAGAGTATTTATACACTTTTCAGCATAATCCTCTGATCCAGTGCCTCAACAGAAAAACAAAGGTACTGGGGACCCTCCTACAAAACAGCTCCCCTAATCAAGCATCCCTCAATGGACAGGCTCATCAATGGATGGGGAAGATCTTCTTAATCACATTCAAATAGAGGCATTATACTTCTTGGTGACACCAAAACAAAAACAGCAAAAGACCTTACTTTGCTTGGCCCCACAGTTAGGAATTACCCCTTGTGATTATAAGCCATGCACCCTCAAATCCAATCAGTCACCAAGTCATGCTTTTTCTACCTCCACAAAATTACTTGTACACATTCCCTTTTCTCCACTCCCACTGCCCCCTTCCTAGTTCAGGTCCTTATCATAATTGTTCTAGATAAATGTAATGTTCTGTTGTTGAATTTAAATTCCTAAAGGTCAAGGATGGCTTAGTTTTCTACTCTGCATTACCATCCTCGTACAGTATATTTCACATAATAGGTTCATAATGAATGGTCCTTTCTTTTAATGACATTTTATTTTTTCATTTACATATAAAGACATTTTTTAATATTCATTTTAATAAGATTTTGAGTTCCAAATTTTTCTTCTTCCCTTCCTCCCCTCTCTCCTCCCTAAGACAGTAAGCAATTACTGCATACAGTCATGTAAAACATATTTCCATACATAATGAATGTTTCTTGAATTTAATCTCCCCAATCTATCTTCTACATAGCTGCAAATATAATCTTTCTGACTCAGAGGTTTGACTCCATGGAGGAGGTCAGATATTCAAATAAGCAAATACAAAATATATGCAGAATATTCTTAGAGTATCTTATTTATTTTTCCTCTGTCCCTATCAATTTCTATCCTATATAATCATCACTAGCTATAAATGTTAGTTGCTGCCGTGAGAGGCAAGCAATTATTTCTGCTGCTCTCTCTCTTCACACTCTCAACAAACCCATAATCTGTCATCATCCCTCTCTTTTTCCACCTTCACATTTCATCTTGCCTTCTTGAAACTTCTTTCAATGGTTAGTATACTCTCCATCCTAGATTTCTAAATTTTACACTCATTTTGTCTTTCGGTGCACCCAGACACCTGGCTCTTCCCTGTCTCTGGCTGCCTTGTCCTGTTCTGGCTGCTCCTGTTTTCAGTACCCTAAGAACTTTGGGACCAGAGGAGGATGGCTTTCATCGATCAATCCAGAGCCCTCCTCTGCCCTTTTTGTTCTGCTAACATTCCTCTTTGGAGGTTCATTCTACCCATCCCTATCACCATTTCCTTGTCCTGGTGGTGATTTACTAAAGCCCAGGTCATTCTCCTTTTTTTTTAAAGCCCATGCCTGTTTCTGTCTATTTCTCTACCAGTGCTCCTATATTTGAAGTTTCAAGATACTTGCTGATTTCCCCTCCAAAATCTTGGGCTCCCAATTCATAAAATTCCTCAACCCCATGACCTAAATCTTTCCTCACATATTGGTCAAAGCAATCTCTTATCTTTCACCTCTGCTTTTCTAGGAGGCAGTGGGACATGTAGTGTATAGACAGTAAGGAAGATCTGAATTAAAATTTGACTTTAGGTCCTTACTGGCTGTGTGATCCTGGGCAAGTCACTTAATCTCCATTTGCCTGAGTATCCTTATCTGTGAAATAGGGAAAATTATAATACTACCTACCTCCCAGGATTGTTGGGAGTTCTAAATGACAATAATTAAAAAGCTCTTAGTACAGTGTCCATGCAACAGTAGGTACTCCAATACGCACATGGTGAACTGCTATCACAGGTTCTTAGATCTGCATTCATTAAAGGAACGGTAACTTTTGAGGATTTAACAATTACTTCAATCAAGTACATTTATCAATCACTTAGTCAAGCACATATCATTCACCTTTCAGGGGAATCAACACCCTGAATCCCAAAGTAATCAATAGACATGGCTTCCTCTGTCTGACCATAATTTAACAAACAGGTACAACTATCTGATCAGTTACCAGAGAGAGAAGCACAACAGCTGAGTTCTCAAAGCCAGGGTGTTCTTTAGTGACTTCCCAGAGTCCACATCTGATACTCAAACCTTCTTACCAAATTAAGCCCCCAAATAAAACTGCACCTTAGAGTCTTTATACACTTTTTAGAGTCAGAGGGCATCACATCCCTTGAGAACCAATGCCCTATTAACAAAAGCCATGCATCTTCTTACAGATCTCCCAGGTCTGACAATGGGTGGGAAAGATCCTCCTCAGTCACATTCAAATAGAAGCGTTATATTTGTTTATACTAAAAAACAGCAAAAGATACTACTTTACTTGCCATTACAACCCAGCACATAGTGCTATGTTATTTTTATCATTTGCTTCTTTCCTGCTGATTATAAACATTGTCTGAAACTATTCTTAAAACAAACTTTTACTTGACCATGTCATGCTCTTCAACTCTTCTAATCTTTTTTTAAAATTTATTTATTTATTTTTAGTTTTCAACATTCATTTCCACAAGATTTTGAGTTCCAGATTTTCGCCTCATTTCTTCCTTCCCCCCGTCCCAAGACACTGTGCATTCTGATGACCCCATCCCCTAATCTGCCCTCTATCATACCCCTCTCCTTCTCTTATCCCAATCTTCTCTATTTTCTTGTAGGGCAAGATAGATCTCTATACCCCATTACCTGTATAGCTTATTTCCCAGTTGCATGTAAAAACAATTTTTAACATTCATTTTTAAAACTTTGAGTTCCAACTTCTCTCCCTTCCTCTCTCCCCACCCATCCCCACTGAGGAGGCAAGCAATTTTATATAGGTTATATATGTGTAGTTATGCAAAAAGCTTCCATAAAAGTAATATTGTGAAAGACTAACTATATTTCTTTTCATCCTATCATGCACCCCATTTATTCTATTCTCTCTTTTGACCTTGTCCCTCTGCAAAAGTGTTTACTTCTAAGTACCCTTTCTCCCATTTGCTCTCCCTTCTATCATTCCCCTCACCTCACTTGTCCCCTTCTCCCCTTCTTTCTTGTAGTGTAAGATAGATTTTCATACCAAATTGAGTGAGCATGTTATTCCCTCCTTAAGCCAAATGTGATGAGAGTAAGCTTCACTTTCTCCCTCTTACCTCTCCCTTTCCCCATCCATTGAAAAAGATTTATCTTTCCTTTTTTATGAGAGATAATTTGCTCCATTCCATTCTTTCCTTTCTCTTCCCAGTGTATTCCTCTCTCACGCCTTGATTTATTTTTTTATATCATCCCTTTCTATTCAACTCATCCTGTGCTGTCTCTCTCTCTCTTTCTCTCTCTCTCTCT
>JAQQSK010010015.1:0-12845 GCA_028658325.1 Potorous gilbertii | reverse complement strand
CTGCGAGGCTTCCACTGCTCCAGAATTTGTCAGGAGTTCTTTTTACAGGAAATCTATGGGCTGTGGGTTCGGACCTAGCATAGGTGAGTCTTTCTACTCCGCCATCTTGGCTCCGCCCCCGAGTCTGTCTTTTCTGAGTGTGTTGGTGAGGGAGATTGCCATGAGTTTAGATCAGGGTAGCCCAGCAGCAAGGACTGGTTTCCTAGAGAAAGTTCTCAGGGCAGGGCAGGTAACTATGCTCCCTGCCTCCAGTCTGGGCCAGGACCTCAGCGGGGACTCTCGGACCCTGAGAACTGGGATGGATCCTGCTGGCAAGAGACTCCAACAACCTCAGCCTCCACGTGAGGATACAAGGGCCAAGGGAGCAAAGGGCAATTGCCCAGGGATTCAGAGGCCCAGGCAGACTGGAAGGCAGAGCCTCTGAATACCAGGCCAGTGTGCTACTGTTGCTGCTGAATCAGTGGCTCCCAAGGCTGCTCCTGGCTTTCTTGGCTCAAGGCTGTGCTGGTACAGGCTGCACTGGGCTATGTTCCATTCTCATCCTTCTCTTAAAGACTTTTCCTGCTGTCCCTCTATGTTTTCAGGGATGTAAAATTGTTATATGCTCCTTCTTTCTGTGGGTTCAACTGCTCTAGTAATTTTTAGAGTCATTAAAGGTATTTGGAGGGTTATGGGGGAGAACTCAGGAAAGTCTATGCCTTTATTCTGCCATCTTGGCTTTGCCTTCTACTTACACTTGTTTTCTACTTTAGTTTGTGAGGTCCTGATTCTCTAATGCATGGTCAGTTTTGGTCAGGATGCCATATAGTACTGAGAGAAAGGTACACTCTCTCCTATTTCCATTCCCAATTTTCTAGTAGTCTATTGCACCCGAATTTTTCAAAATTCTTTTGATCTTTCTAATTTTCTTTTTGTATTTATATTATAGTAGGATCTATCTACTTCTGAGAACTGGGATAATTTTATTGTCAGATTGCTCTTGTAGTTCATTTAAGGGAAGTCTTTTTAATAGAGGAATTTAGATTCTATCCTGTTTTGTGCACAAATATTTAGTCTTGATTTTCCTTGATACTCTATATTGACTTTCAGTAAATGTAGCTTCCTTGATCATCTCTTTTAATGACACCCATTTTTGTCTTTTCTTTTGTCTGAGATATTCATTCCTCCTCCAGCCTCTCACCTTCATTCAGTGTGTGTCTCTCTGGTTCAAGTGCTTCTTGAATAGAGAAAGTGAACAAGCCCAAACTCGAAAACCATATTGTGACTTCAGGTTTTTCATATTCTCTGCAAAGAGCTTGGCTTTAATGGGTGAGTTCAAGCCATGCAGATTCACTTAGGGTGACTCAATGTGCATCTCGCTCCTCCCTAATTTTTCCTAACCCAGACGTTAAATAATCTACCCTTAGGAAGAGCGATGGAGGGGGAAGGGGAGTCAGCTCCCCCCGCAAAGTATACCCAGGACATCTTTAACGAACGTTACCCGCAGGACAAGAGGGAGGCTCAGGTGCTGATATTTCTCGTTTAAAAGATTCAAGAGATGGAGTGAACTTGGAAAAAGCGCCAGCTCGGGACCCGGGAAAGCCCAGGGCCCCCTGGATCTGGCCCCTCTACCTGTCGGTTTCTTCCAGAGGCAAACTGTCGTGGAATGGAGGAAGGAAGGAAACTGGCCTTTATTGAGTGCCTGCTGTGTGCACCAGGTCCTGGTCCGATCTCTTTGGAAGCAGACAATGTCCCTGGATCATCCCGGGGATGTTGCAGCCAGAAAGGATCAGCCTCACTGTATAGAGGAGCAGACGCAGGCAGCGCTCAGAGGACTGAGTTCAGTCTTGGGCCACCCTTCACCTCGGGTCCAGCCGCAGGAAAGCCCCAAGAGCTTCACAATCTTCAGGGGGTCTAGACAGCCTGACTGCAGGCATCTTTGCAACCCTGGCCCTTGTCTTCCGAAGGCTCTGCCCCCTCCTCCTCTCCCTCTGCAGATCTCAGGGCCAGATGCCCAAGGAGGTGAAGTCACTCTCAAGTGAGGGCCTGTCATGCCCAAAGCGTGGGTCTCAGTTTCTTCGAGGCAGGCCTGGGGTTTAGAGAGGAATCCCTTTCTTGGCTTGAAGTTCCTCAGCCTCTGAGCTGGCAGGAGTCCTTGGGGAGCCTCCTTGGTTCCCTCTGCTTCACGGCGGGACCAGAGACTCCTCGGGGAACGTCTTGGCTCGTCACTCCGTCTGGGGAGGGATGAGGACCCCTGACCCTTGAGGTCTCCTTTTATAATGCGCTAACACTTGGCGTTCAGGTCTTGGTGGCTCGGGGACGTCCAGGTCTCAGGTCCCCTTAGCCACAGGGCTCACTCAAACACCTTGGGCTACGCATCCCTCCCGTGATCAGGGAGTACCAAGTTCCTTCCCCTCTTCTCTACACACCCCTACTCCTATCCCTTGGATGTATACACACACTATGCCACTGGCACACACATACCTCCACCAAATAGCACGCCTGTTGTCCATGGGCAGGTTCGAACCAACTATGAGAGGTGCCAAGCTTGGTGTATGCTCAAGGAGATCCGCTATGCGAAGGATACAGGCACCATCCAGTTCAATTACGGGGAGGCGAAGCCCTCACCACCATTCAGTCTCCTTCCCATCTCCACCGAGACCTCCCCTTCCCTGCCAAGGGACTGTCCACGTACGCAGTGCCACCGACAGCCCTACAGATGCCAAGCGCAGGAGGGGTGGCGGTGAGAAGTGTAACAGGGACCCGCACACAGCCGGCACTTCATAAGTGCCTAAGGAATGACCACCTGACAGATGTCAGCTGAACGAAACTACTTTATTTCCTGACCACCGTGTGCCCTGAATTAGGATACATGAAGGGAAGCAGACACCATGAGCAGGGAGAAATGCCAGGAAACCCAAGGTGGCAGCATCAGTAGCACCACCACGACCAGCACCACCACCAGGAGCAGCAGCAGCAGCAGCACCACCACCAGAAGAAGCAGCTCCCAGCCAAGGTCCAGAGAATGTAGGCAGGTTTACAAGTCAAGCCACTTATCTTGCTGGGCAGGCCTTTAGAGTCACATTCTTGGGGACCTCCTCCCCTCATGCCACCCACAGTGTAGAGGCAGGAGCAAGCAGAGGGGGGAGCAGGAAAAAATTGTGGTTGATTCCTGTTGGGAGGGAAGGAAATTTCCAACATGCTGGGCTCCCAGAACCTGAGAATTTGTGACTGATGACACCCCTTGAGCAGACTTTCACTCTCAACTAGCCCTGCTGGAGTAGGGATTGGAGGTTTTCTGAATAGGAATCCTAGGTGCCAATAACCTCCCAAGATAACAGTCCTCTCCTCCATCTCCCCCATCCAACTTCACACCCTTTGAAAGACAAGTTTTCCACGATGCAGGATGGATTCCTTCCATTTCAACATGCATATTCATTAATGTTTTCAGAGTTTTGCCACCAGCTTTGCCAGATGCCCTGCGGATTGCGTGCCAAACCCTCGGGTTGAATTCATACTCCATCCCTGAGCTTGTGGATCTGGAAGTCTAGGCAGGGAAGGAGAGGGCCTGCTGTGATCACTAGAACTGGTCGTGTCATGCTGTGGGTGGGGTTTATGGAGACCTAGCCTTGAATCCCATCACTGCAGGAGTGTCCTGGACCATGTGCCTTCTAACTTTGGTCCATTCACTTAAGAACGAATCGGATTGTTGAACAGGTGTCGCCCTAAACCTTTATTAAGGACCTACCTTCTTTCTGCCAGGCAAGTGCTAAATGCTGGAAAATCCAAAGACCAAAGGCAGTCCGTACCTTGCAGGGGGTCTGTTCAGATGGGAGATGAACCAGTTGCAGGCAGCAGAAATGACTGAGAATGGAGAGAAAGCACCAGAATGAAGACAGAATGGGAAAGGTTTTCTGGAAGACAGTGAGATTTCAGCAGAGACTTGAGGGGAGCCAGGGAAGCCAGGAGGCAGAGATGGAGAGGCAGGGGGGACAGGTGGAGCAGAGAGGTGACCTGTCTCCTTCCAGGCAGGCACTGTTGGATGGAGGTGAGCATCAGAATTTGGGGGGAGACCAGGGGTAAGCCTGCAAAGGGCAGGAGAGGGAGGTGGGAAAGGGCTGTAAATAGCCAAGGGGATTTGGTCTTTGGTGCAGGAGGAAATAGGAAGCCATTGGATTGGGGTGGGTGGGGGAAGGAAGAAGTTATCTCTCAGTTGGACCTGAGCTTTAGGAAAAGTGCTTTAGTATCTGGATGGAGGATGGAGTGTAGCGGAGAGAGGTGGGAGGCAGGCAGAAAAAGAAGCCAAAAGTCTAGTGTTGGGGGTGGGGAAAGGTGATGAGGTGCATTTTGGAAGTCACTGAGCCTAAGATGAAAAGGGGCCATTCAGAGGTGTCCCTGGCAGTTGGGAATGAGAGAGTGGAGGTCATCTTCAAGATGGGACAGGCAGGATGAGTGGAGATTCATCAGCATAGAGACAGTCATTGGATACATAGAGACTGCCGAGATCGCCAAGTGAAGCTGGTGACTTCTGAGGTCCGGGAGCTCTCCTGAGCATCGAAAATGGAGGGTGATCCAAATGGCTGCATGAGGCCTGCCATGGAAGATCAACACTTCCAGGAAGCCTTAGGAAACAGGCTCCAAGAACAGGGGACCCACAAGGTGTGGAATTTGCCTTTTTCTGTCCCTCACCAAAAAGTGTTCTTCTCCATGTATATGCATCTGATCTTTCAAGAATAGAGCCTGATGATCCCAAAATTGGTTATCCAAGGTGATCCTCCCCCACAGCCCTTCACCCAGGAGCCTCCCACTAGCCAGGCCAGCATCTCTGGCCCACCCAAAGGTCTTCTCAGCCTTCTGACTTCCTCCTCGGACCATATGCTGGGGACTAGGGATGCTGTGGTCTTCTTGGAGGAGAAGGGTTTGGGCTAGCTGGAGGAAGAGCAGAAACTCCCTCTGGTCCTGCTGAGCATGGGCAGAAGAAAGTCCTCCCACTAGGGGAAAATTAGCTCATTAACACTCAACCATGTACAAAGTCCAGCCCAAGGGTAGTGGCTTGGGGATATTGACCTGAAAGTTTGGTTCAAATAGGTTGACAGGCTGAATGCATACTCTTGATTCCTGTAAAGCTAGTGGTTCCATGATAATGGAGCCAGACAAATTCCTGACAGAATGCTACAAGAAGGAACAGGCTGAAATCTGTTCTAGGACAATCCAAGGATGTCTGTGTCCCTCGTCTTGATGGACTTCATATGTGTTTAACTATTCCATGAGAAAGTAATTTCTGAGTTGGATAGATTGTAAATACTGTAAGATAACAGAGGTGACAATTTCAACTCAAATGATGACTCGGGATACCTCTGTTTTCTTGACCATTAACATGCCATGACATGTTATATGTCCCCAAAATATGAAGATATGGAAAAAGTCCCAAGGTTCAAGGTAGTGTCTCAGATGAAGGGTCTTCTACAGGATGCTAAGTCAGCCCTATCTGTTCTGGAGGTCATTAGAAGAGGGATTCTCTGAGTTTACTTGAGAGAACAGAGACTGTTAGGTCCAGGATCTCCTTCTGATTGAAGCACTGGCCATTACTAAAGTCACAAAAGGGTATGAAATGTTAGCAGGGGATTAGGAAGGGGCAGAGCAGACTTTCCTGGAGCTTTGTGGCAGGGCAAAGAGCCCCAGCTGCAGGGGGTGTCCCAAGCCCAGAATATGAATTCTGGCTGTACCAGTAACAGACTGTGGAACCTGGCACCAGCTCTTTCCACCCTCTGACCTCCTGGATCTACCTCTATTCCCAAGGGTGGTTTCCATGGCAGTTCTCTCTCCTCCTAACCCAGAGGCTTCCCCTAATCAGTCCTGTGCTCTGCAATCCTCAGGTGCTGCCTTAGGGTCTTTGCCTTGGAGGGGGAGATGCCTTGCTTTTTTCCTGGCTTGACCTTCTCTCCCTTGTCTTGTGAAAGGAGGGGGAGAACACAGATCTGGTACACAGGTTGGTTGAGAGAATACAACTTGGTGGGTGCACACAGGAACTCAGAATGTATAGATGTTCCTGCCTTTGCTTCTCCATCCCTCGGGCCCAGTGAGGTGTCAACGAGAGGTGGAAGTTCAAGAGTGTCTCTCCCCTTGGATAAATTCAAACCGACCTCTGATCATGAAGGGCATGTGCTATCCATCATCTGGTTCTCAAGGCTGAGGCCTGTCCATGCTAGGAGCAGGGAGAGAAGGAAAAGGATCTAGCCATTGTCTCCCTAACAACCTGTTCCTCTCTCTTTCCCTGTGTCATTCAGACAAAATGGTATGTGAAAGGTACTGTGGTAAGTGGACCTCTCCAGGACTCACCAATAGGAACCTGGGAAGTGGGGCTGAGGAAGTCTTCAACTGTGGGTGTGGAGAAGGCACCAAAAGGCTGATTTGGCATCCTAGGCCCCCTCATAACCCTGCCTTGGGATGCCCTGACAGACACGCACCCACCTCCCTCCCTTCCTCCCTTCCCACCAACCCAACCCTGAGAAAGGAAGCCTTGGAGAAAATGTCTATGGGGAGCCTGTGGAGACTCCAGGCCAGGAGAATTGCTCCTTCCAGGGCACCATTTGCGATCCAGGGAGGGGGTGCGAGGGTTGATCACTGGTGGTCAAGAGGGTGCTGGTGGCTGCTGAACAACCTGGTCCCTGTTGCCATGTCCGTCTCCCAAAGTGCACCAAACAGTGCTGCAGGGTAGTGGGGCTAAATGAGTGCTCCCAGTGAAGGGTAAATAAGGAATGAAGGAGCTCAGATATGCAGGGGAAGTATATCAGGGAGACCTCCATGGAGGAGGTGAAATGATTGAGATTTCTGTAGCTGCCAGGCAACTCACCAGCCTGGGAGCTAGGACTCTTGGCTGACTGAGCTTTCCACTGCTGCTCTATTGCCCTCAGATTCCTGTTCTTTCCAAGGAAGTCCAGGCGTTGGGGTACGAAAGGGGCAGCTGGTCGACTCTGAAGCCTGTTCTAGTTCACAGATAGGGGTTGACACATAGCAGTAATGCAGGAAGCTGGGCAGGGACCCCAGCCTTACTGTGTTCTGCGGAGGGATGGCTGCACCATGAAGTATGAGCCAGAGGGAGAGACTGGAGGGTAAGTCTTCCTGCGATGGAGGGCAGAACCACCAGGGAGAGGGGGGCACAGGGTAGGGGCCAACCCCTGCAAGAAAGCACATGGGAAGCCCTGCTGGCTTTGGAGCAAAGCAGCCTGTTTGGAGTCCAGGTCTGCTGCTCAAAGTGCTATTTGGGCACATATGGTTCAGCTCTGTCCTCTGCTTCCTCTTATGGCAAACGACAGCACGCAGAGACCTTGTCTTCTTAGGCCCATTCAGAGATGGGTGATGACAAGACTAACCCCTAATGTCCCTTCTGTGCCTTTACCTGGGCTCCTAGGATACTGAGAAGTTCTTTACAGGAGCCAGGACAAGAAGGGATCAGTGACCCCCACAGAGGCTAGGAGAAACAGAAAGACAGGGCAGGGAACTGGGAGTCAGTGAGAGCGTGGAGGAAAAGGAGAGGCAGTGGTGGATGCTCCAGCTGTCCAGGTGGAGGAGGCTGGAAATGCCACTCACTGGGCTTGGCAATGTTTGAGGCCCTGGTGACCCCTGGAAGAGGGTAGGGAGGAGGGAGGGCTGACTGTCAGAGGAAGCAGGTTCAGCCAGTATAGAAGTTTTAATGACAGGGCCCTGACTGTGGTTAAGATGCCATCCAGAGGGAACAAGCCTGCTTGGGCCTTTCCTCCTTCTCAGTGAAGTCAGCCTCATTGGTGCAGAGGAAGGTCTACTGCTGCACTGGGAAGCTCAGTTGTGCTCTTCCGTATAACCTTGGCCCAGTGCATTGACCTCTCTAGGGGCCTCAGATTCATCGGCAAACACTTCTGGCGCTTCGACCAAGTGATCTCAAGGGGAAAGCTCTAGAGCTGACCAGTGCTTCTACTTCCTCTCAGACTCCTGGGAGGAGAGGTGGGAAATTGGCATAAAGACTCAGGCAGCTTTTGCCACCTTGGATGGGCTTGGGCACAGCCATCCTCATGTGCCATGAGAGGTACCAAGCAGGAACGCCTTTCCCCTCCAGTCCTTCTATTTCTGAGAGTGACTTGAATGACAAAGGCTTGTGAGGCTGAACCTGAGCCCCAGGAAATGGAGGGCTTTCAGTGTTTGGGAGGAGAGCCCCTGGATGTGATGGTCAGCCAGAGGCAGCTGAGGGTCAGAAATGTTCCTACCAGTACTTTGGAGTGGAGGATGGGCTGTGGGGTCTTTGGGTCAAAGCTGGAAGTACCATTCTGGGTCAAGTGTGGTGGACAGGGTATGCTGGGGCAGGGAGGCTTTGTGCTAGATGGTGAGAGCTTACATTTTTATAAACCCTAGGGTATGCCAGGCACCATTCCCAATGCTTAACAAACAGGATATCATTTTATGTCACAACCACCCTGGAAGGGAGGTGCTGTATCTTTTACATATTCACAGATGGGCAAACTGAGGAAGGCAGCAGGGAAGTAACTTGGACAGCTATGGAGTGTGTGAATCTGAGAGCCTTCCTGAGCCACCATCCCAAGAGGGATAACTTGTAGCCTCTGAGCCTGAGTCAGGAGGAGATTGGGACCAGAGAGGCTCTGCCCCTTCCTTCCCTGGGTCAGTCACAGCCCTGCCAAAAGCCACAGCACAAGGGATGAAAAAATCAGCTGCAACTCATGAGGTGCTAGAAGAACTGGAGAGAGGAGTGTGTGTTTAACAGGGATGTCCTGAAATTTTCTAAGTACCTTTGTGGAGATGGAGATGGCACTGTCCTGCCTGAGAGATGGGCAGGGAAACACTCAGGCTCCAGAGAGAAGTGGAGGCTAGGACTTCAAGGATGTCATGATACAGAACCCAGGAGAGGTCTGGGGTGGCCCTGACAGAGGAGCCCTACATCAGATCACCCACTGTGGCTGGCAGGTTGATCTGAATTGTTACTCTCAGCTGTTGGGCAGCAGAGGGAATGAAATCCCAGAAGGAGGACCCTCTTCATTTGGATGCTAAGCCTATACGGAGATCCTCTCAACTGCCCCCTGATGACGGTAGTGAAGGAAGGCATGATGGGAGACCTGGTCCACAGCCACCACCAAGGGAACATCCCAGAGTGCATCAGTCAACGAGATGGCATTCCGGATCCGAGTGATGGACAAGGAAGGGGGAGAAGAAGTCTGCCCCCAGTCGCCTACAGCAGGGACAATCAGACTGTCCTTAACCTGTTTGTCACAATATTAAGTCTTTCAAAAGAAGTAGGTGCAGGAACTGTTCCACTTGTGAAGCTCGGTGTCAATGAACCCCTGGCCTACTTTGAATACCTTCTAGAATCCATTCGTCGTGCTGGTGAAGGGACAAGTGGACAGGGTGTCCAAGAGGAATTCTCCCAGGACATCCCTGACAGTCATTAGGGACGTGGATCCAGGACCCGCACTGGAAAACATGGTCCCCATGCTGAAAGCAAGCTGGCACATCTGGCAGTAGCAGTGGAGGCCACACCACCAACAGCCACTGATCCTCCCTCCAAACCTCTCCCTGTGGATTCCCAGAGATCCACCACGATGAGAAGGTGAGGAAGACCTCGCAAACTGCCCTTGCCTCTCCATTCTCAAAATCACTCACTGTACGTTGGACAGAACAAAAGAGAAGCTGAGGAAGGTGGTTAGACTCAGATGCCACTAGGGGTCTTTAATCCCAGCCATGGAAATCCTGGAACTCCCCCCAATTCCTGCTGCTCTGCCCCTCCCCTTTACCTGCATCCTTACCCTCCTTTCCCCTTGGCCTTCCTTTCGGACCCATCTCTGGCCCCTTGGCCATAACCCACTCCAGCAGTCTCCATTAGACGCCACAACAACCCTGGGGCCCATGGGACCCTCTCTCACTTATTCCTTAAACATTGCTCATTGAGGATATATTAAGTGAAATTTTATCGAGCTGTTGCCTTACATTGTTTCCCCTAAAAGTAAAAAAAAATTAAAAACAGAGAAACAAAGAACTTTGATGGTGAATTTTGAGTCCTTTGGTCTTCTACTGGAGTCTCCTCCATGACCCACACACGCTTTCTCCCCCTGCCACCCCCTCTTTCCTTCCCACATACTCCCATTCTCTGGACCCTGGGCCCCTTTGAGCCACCCCCACCAGACTGCAGGGAAAGAAGCCTCCTGGGCTACACAGCTTGGGACTTTGACTGCTCTGGGGCCCTGGTCTAGATTCTCTGCCTGCAGATTCCTCCTTCACGGAGCCCTCCTTTCTTTCGGACTCTCACCACAGTCCATCTGGGAAGGGGACCGGGAGCAGGAGGGAAGAGTGCCAGCCTGCCAAGGGCCACACGCAGTCTCTGAGGTGGCCACGACCCTACCCAAGTTCAAATGCAAACCCAGAGTCAGGCACAGAGTCTGTCTTTGCTGAGTGTGTTGGAGAGGGAGATTGCCACGAGTTTAGATCTGGGTAGCCCATAAGCAAGGGACTGGTTTCCTAGAGAAACTTCTCAGGGCAGGGCAGGTCACTATCCTCCCTGCCTCCAGTCTGGCCCAGAGCCTCAGAGGCTGAGAGCTGGGATGGATCCTGCTGGCTAGAGACTCCAACAACCTCAACCTCCACATGAGGAAACAAGGGCCCAGGGAGCAAAGGGCAATTGCCCAGGGATTCAGAGGCCCAGGCAGACTGGAAGGCAGAGCCTTTGAATACCAGGTCAGCGTGCTCTCCACAGCCCCACAGGGTGATGTGTGTTTAGGCAGAGCGAGGAGGCAGAAGAGTCTGGATCTGAGGGAGGGAATCAGCTGGCAAAACCATGCCAGCAGGGTGCAGGTCTGGAAAACAGCCCTGCAACCAGGAGGCTCTGCCCTGAAGTCTCCCTCCCCACAGCTTTTCTGAAATAAACCATCAGCAGTCTCACCCCTGGGAATGAGCCATCCCTTCCTGGTGATCAGGGAGGCACCGGCGTGGAGAAGGGGAATGCCTTCTCATCTGTGGTGCCTACCATGATCTTGGGTTAGCTGGGCATGGGACTCAGACTTGGGCATCTCTCCTCAGGGTAATGCCGTTTACATGAAAGTGTCCTTGGATCTGTATCACAAGCCATATTGGATCCCCTGGGGATAGCTAACCAGGTCTGCTCAAGAATTCTGGACATTCTCTTCCCCTGTCTTGTAGCTGCTCCAATGGATAAAGGCTCTGTTAGCTAACCAGTGACCTCCCAGGCTTCGGGAAGATGACTCGAGATAACCAAGGGTGCCACACAGTCTGGAAAGTCCTTCTCCTCAAGACTGGGATGGAGAAATGTCCTGTCATGAGCTGCCATCAAGACCTTCAATCTCCAGTAAGCACCCTGATGACCCAAGGTGACAAAAGTGTGTTGGAGATGCCCTATACCCAAGGTCTATACCCAAGGGACCTGGCTGTGAGCCCCTCTGGATGGAACTCAGCCCGTCCTCAGACAGAGACAGAGATACACACAGACTCCAGGTCGGAATGGGAAGATTCCCCAGCATGGAAGGAACTGCCAGCTCTGAGGTGCACCTGGCATCGTTTTGGGGGACTCAGGGCCACCCCCCGCACTCATATGTGGCACCATAGGGGATTTTAACAGAGACTACCTAAATAATGCCATCCCTTGACCTAGCAATTCAGTGATGTGGCATGTATATCTCATTTTAACTTCCTTGGAAAGAAAGGGCAATCAAGTCTTTCTGTGCAGACCTTTTCAGGAGCAGTGATTGTGTTTCTGAAAACTGCAAATACAGTCCTCCAGCAGGTGAGGACCTGACTGGGCCATGTCAGGTACCACGGTCCTAGGAGGAAGCAGAGAAGAATTGGGGAGCATGTCAGGAAGTCAGGAGAGACAGAGATGGAAGAAATGGACAGGCCCGAAGCTAAGGCAGGTGAGTATGCCCAGTTGTCCACAAGAGGAGGAAGGGGGAGAATAAATCTGGGCCTGGGACTGGAGTGAAAGGGCACTGCAAACGCACAGGGAGAATAGGGGTGTCCACAGAAGATGGGCGCACATCTCATGGACTCTGGAGGGATAACCCAGGATCTTTTGCAGAAAGTACCAAGGGTGGTCAGTACAGGGTGATAGGGCCATGTGGCTTGGGGGCAGGTGGGCCCACAGTGTGCTTACCCACACACTGATTGGCCTGCCCACAAAGGGCTTTGCTCCTAGCCCCTGCTAAGGACCAGCCTGGGGTGCCTTGCCTAGGGACTGAGCTAAAGGTACTAAGATATTGCATGAGGGCACCATTGTGACCTGCCTACCGAGTCAGCTGAGATTGAGGTCCTCTGGGGACATAGGGGAAGAGGAGGCAAATGCTCAGCCCAGGGTCCCTGAATCCCTTCCACATCCCTGCCCTGGGTGAGGATAGGCAACAGACCCAGCTGCCGAGCTGGTACAACCTTGGGCCAGGCTAACACCTTCCTTAGCCAGAGGAGCTTTCCTTCAGTCACAGGATGGTTCTTATGCCAGGGCCAGCTGGGGAGATTTCTGGGGGTCTGGGACCTGGGAAGTGGGCAGTGTGTGCCATGACCTGGGGATTTCTTTCACAGTACTGGTTTTCTTTGGAGTCCTCTGAGTTTGGTTTTAAGCAACAAGACAGAGGATTCTGAGATGGGTGGGTGGGGTGGTGGCTGGCTGTCATGAAGCAAACCTGGCTGCCAGAGGGGCCCATGTCACAGAACAGAGCCAGATCCTGCTCACCCTTCCCCCTGCAACATGCCACCTCCCCTTTAGGGCTGCCTGGCTGAGGGCTAAATTTCCCCAAGCTCTTGGGCAGCACCTGGGGCACAATTCCTGACTTTTTCAAGGGTACTGTGAAGTAGTGTTGCCAACAGGGGAAGGAGGGCCTTAG
>JAQQSK010010014.1:0-12846 GCA_028658325.1 Potorous gilbertii | reverse complement strand
TACTTTTTCATGCTTCTCTTCATTCTTGTGTTTGAAAGTCACATTTTCTTTTCAGCTCTAGTCTTTTCGTCAAGAATGCTTGAATGTCCTCTATTTCACTGAAAGACAAGTTTTTCCCCTGAAGTATTATACTCAGTTTTGCTGGGTAGGTGATTCTTAGTTTTAGTCCTAGTTCCTTTGACTTCTGGAATATCCTATTCCACACCCTTCAATCCCTTCATGTAGAAGCTGCTAGATCTTGTGTTATCCTGATTGTATTTCCACAATACTGGAATTGTTTCTTTCTAGCTGCTTGCCTTATTTTCTCCTTGACCTGGGAACGCTGGAATTTGGCCACAATATTCCTAGAAGTTTCTCTTTTCGGATCTCTTTCAGGCTGTGATTGGTGGATTCCTTGAATACTTATTTTGCCCTCTGGTTCTAGAATATCAGGACAGTTTTCCTTGATAATTTCATGAAGGATGATGTCTAGACTCTTTTCTTGATCATGGCTTTCAAGTAGTCCCATAATTTTTAAATTGTCTCTCCTGGATCTATTTTCAAGGTCAGTTGTTTTTCCAATGAGATATTTCACATTCTCTTCCATTTTTTCATTCTTTTGGTTCTGTTATGTGATTTCTTGGTTTCTCAGAAAGTCATTAGCCTCCATCTGTTCCATTCAAATTTTGAGACAACTATTTTCTTCAGTGAGCTTTTGAACCTCTTTTTCCACTTGATTAATTCTGATTTTGAAAGCATTCTTCTCCTCGTTGGCTTTTTGAACCTCTTTTTAGAATTGAGTTAGCCTATTTTTCAAGGTGTTATTTTCTTCAGCATTTTTTTGGGTCTCCTTTATGAAGGTATTGACCTGTTTTTCATGTTTTTCTTGCATCTCTCTCATTTCTCTTCCCAGTTTTTCCTCCACCTGTCTAACTTGATTTTCAAAATCCTTTTTGAGCTCTTCCATGGCCTGAGCCCATTGGATATCTATTTCAGATGTTTGGGATACAGAGGCCTTGATTCCTATGTCTTTATCTGATGGTAAACATTGGTCTTCTTTGTCAGAGAGGATGGGCAGAGTCATCTGTTCACCAAGAAAGTAACTTTCTATGGTCTTATTTTTTTCCCCTTTTCTGGGCATTTTCCCAGACAGTTACTTGACTTCTGAGATTCCTCTCCACCCCCTCCTAGATCTGCCCAGCTAGTGCTTGGGGTCTGAAATTCAAATGCTGCTCCCCAGCCTCAGGGCTTTCATCAGCAGGTCCTGGCTGCTATTCAGGGTAAGACTAAATCAGGTTCTCAGGTGGAAGCAGGGCTGCCTCAGAGGTTCATTTCCCTCAGGGGGTTTATTCAGAGACCTTCTGTAATGGAGCTCCTGCTGAGCTCCTGCCTGCTCAAGGAGTCTCTGGCCACTGCTGCCTCTGATGCTGCCTCCCAAGGGTGCCTGAGTTACGGAGACACCCCACCCCCTCTTGACCAGCTTGGAAGTCTCTCTCACTGACCATCAGTACTTGTGGGTGGAGGGATCCCCACAGCCCCCAGAGATTCTGTCCCTGGAGCCTGCTCAGATCTGTTCCTCCTGGGGCTGCATGGCCAAGGTAGGGCTGGGTTCTGCTCTGAACCTGTGTGCTATGGACCTTTGGTGAGGGTTTTTCAGGTCTTTCTGGAACAGAAATCTCCTCTACTCTGCTATTCTGTGGCTTCCACCTCTCCAGAATTTGTAGGAGTTCTTCTTTACATATATTTTATAGGCTGTGGTTTTGGATCTAGCATGTGTGTCTTTCTACTCCGCCATCTTGGCTCCTCCCCCCCATCTTTTTTTTTGATAGAAGAAATGATGATGATGATTGTGAATGAGTGCTTTTTAAACTCAGTTTACATGTTGACAATTTGCAATAGACTTTTTTAGGGAAAAAAAGAGAGGATCAGCTTATCAGTAAGTTTGTCCAGATTGTCGTAGAATTCTTTTCCTAGTTAATATTTACCATGAAAAGATGCCATGCTGCTACTGATACCATAATTCTTGTTTTAAAGTAGTCTTTTCAGTTGGCTATTGTTAAAGAAAAATGCAAAAATCACTTAATATGTGGTATAATTGAAAAATATCATACACCATATAAATATGTGGTACATAATTAGCTCCACATAGAGCTATAAATTATGAGACACAATACAAAATGTATTCATAATAAAATTCACCAGTAGAAGTGAGATATTTCCAATTTTGGTTTAGGGTTTGAAGTTATAGTTCCTGTAGTTCATTAATTTCAGCTCATGATTTAAAGTTTCCAAAAGCAAGTAATCAATTTTGTTATACAATATGCCATTTGGAATTGATAATATGAAAATGCTATTCTATTTTTATGATAAAAGACTTTAAACCATCAATATCAACCAATATATGTTATGCTGTTATATTATAGCAGCATTTATAATTATGACAATACTTATGGTTACATTTAGGAATTTTGCTCAGCTGAATATCCATAACATTTAAAAATACATTAAAAATGATAAATCCAGAAAAAGGTGCTTCTATTTCTCATGGTCAAAGAGAAGAAGAGGAATGAAAAAGGAATGAAAAATTCCCTTATTCCTTTAATGTTAGAATCATTCTCTTTCCCTTCTGTAGGTTTGTCTCAGTTATACACATATACATACATATATAAAATATATATGCATACATGACGTTTTGTCTTATGTGTATATATGTATATAGTATGTGCGCATACCTATATAAGATAGGCCTTTGATTCAATCACACATACCATATATAGGAAATGGAGCAGGATTAAGGAGCACTTTATCTTAGATAATACATGATAATATAGTCATTCATGTGATGCAACCAATATACTTAAGGGTAAATATATTATCTACATGCCTATTATATTTGCATTCATACATATTAAATATACATATGCAGTATAATTAATACATGCATTATTATACTGTGTAGACCCATTCACACACACACACACACACACACACACACACACACACACACACACATATATATATATATATATATATATATATATATATATATATCATACAAAAATCTTTCTTACCATATCTCTTCTTTATGTACAGCATGTCAAAAATAAGCAGATCAATACACCAATAAATACGTAAATAAAATATCTACATATAACAGATAATAATATTTATAATGCATAATATATAATGGATATATCTATATATAATGGATAATGGTTATCACTGGTACCTTAACAAAGTGGAGGAAGAGAGAGAGAGAGAGAGAAAGTGAGAGAATCAGAGACAGAGAGACAAAGAGAGGCAAAAGTAGAGATATATATTCATGATATACTATTGCCTAAAGAAAAATATATGGAAAGGGATATTTTATATATTTGACAGACATATCGTTAATATATGTTTTTCCTTATGCATGTCTCATATAGGTGTGTGTCTATTATTTTGCATTAATTTTGACTCCCTAATAAAGTGCCCCACAATCTTAGTCCCTCTCCTTCAGCATTTGGGATTCAGAGGCAGATGTTCTATATTATTGTTGTTAGAGTGCCAGTGCATTAGTTTGTGAAATCATATCCTTGTAATGTAGAATTTGAAGTCTAAGTGTTTTGACCGTGAGCTACATGCCCTTATAACTTTGGGTCCATTGGGTATTCAGTAACGGTATTTATAGTCTTGTTTAATTGTCAAATTCAAGGATTTACAAAGGCTTCCAAATCTATCTCAGACATATATAATTCTAAGTACAAATTTAATTCCTTCCCTACTCCTCACAAAGCTAATCAATTCCGGTAAAATTATTTTAATAACTAAGAAAAACTCTCTACCCCCAACACCATAAAATGAACTTTGAGACTTAATCCACATTTTAATTGTCATTTTCTCAGCACTTTGTTTTTTTTTAAGTATTTCATATCCTCACAAAAGTCTGAGATACTTGTAAATACTAGTTTATTATTAGTATTAATTATTACAACACCTCTACCTCAACAACAATAATGAAAAAATCTTTCTCCCTTCTTTAATTTTCTGTTACTATTGAGTATATGACCATCCTCCTGGTCATCCAGATTTATAACCTAGGAGCCATTTTCCATTCATCAAACTCTCACACTTCCCATATCCAAATTAGTAGCAATATAATCATTTCTACTCTCTTAATATCTGTTTTCTTTGCCCACTCCTCTGAACATTAGGACTACCTTGATGCAGGCTCTCATCACCTTTTACTTAGACCATTTCAATGGTCTACTGGTCAGTCTGCCTAACACAAATCTCTCCTCACTCAAGGATATTTTCCATTGAGTTGTTCTACTGACTTCGCTAAAATGTAAGTAGAGATCATATCACCCCTCTACTCAATAAACTTCAGGGGCTCTCTAAAAGCTCCAGGATCAAATTTAAAACTTTTCAGATTTCAAAGTTTTTCACAACCTGGATCTTTTCTACTGAAAGATAGAAATTTTTCTTAAATCTTACTCTACTGCATGCACTTTACAACCCAGTGACATCCACCTCCTTATTTCTCACACAAGATACTCTGTCTCCTGACAAAGATATTCGACTGGTCTATCCCTTGTGCCTGGCATGCTCTGCCTCCTCAGCTCTTCCTCCTAGCTTCCCTGGCTTTCTTTGAGTTCCAGCTGATGCTCTACCTTCTAAACAAAATGTTTTCTATGCTTCCCTAATCTTAGTTCCTTCCTTCTAAGATCATTCCTTCTTTTAATTTACCTTGTTTATTCATATTGTTTGTAAGTTGTCTCATCTATGAGACTGCTAGCTCCTTAAGATCAGGAACTTTTATTTTTATTTTTTATGCCCTGTTCTTGACCCAAAATAAATGCTTAATAAATGCTAATTTACTGGTTGACTTACTGGACTTTCTCACAACAGAGAATGGTAAGGTCCCAAGAGAATAAATTATATGAACAGGAGAGTAGAATCAGTCATAGGTTTAAAATCCAGGTCTGCCTTGATTTCAATTTCAGCACTGTTACCATTATACCTCTTCAGTACTCTAGAATAACTTGAAATTGTAAGTAAACTCTTTTAGTTCCAAGTCTCTAGAGAATACTCATAATTTTATTCTGTACTCCCCTTCTTGGCTAAGCTCTTTGAAGAAATATTTTATAGATTCTTCTTTGGCTGTTGGCACTGTATAAGCAACAATGCTGTAAAAGTAGAGGCATTGACCTTCTCTTTCAGACCAACATATGACTCAGCCAAATAGGTCTCAATCCTTTAGCTCTGAATATTTTCTGTATGTGTGAAAAGATTAGTGATTTTGATTTTGTGTATTTCAAAAGGTCAGATCTGGGTATCCATGTATCCCAAGATCCCATAGTCTAGGTTTTGGAGTCAATTCAGCATTAATATTGCCAAGGAGTGACTTTTGCATGACTTTCAGTGGTACCTGACACAGTGACTCATATAGAAAGTATTGGCTAGATGCAATAACTGAATGCACAATTGGCAGAACCAATGTTATTTAGAAACTGAAATATATCTGAGCCAACTAATTCCCTGAGACAATGTTGGGTTAAAAATAATTGTACTTCAAAAGTGTTGGGATACTATATTTTTACTTCAAAGTAAATATCCTTTTGTTTAAAAAAACAGTCCTTTATACTCAGTACTTTTATTTTCTTTGTTTTAGTTGATTTTTAACCCTATAATCTGGATTTTGGCACTATTATTCACCTTAAATTATTCTCTTCAAAGTTACCAATAATCTCTTAATTGTCCAATCTAAATGGTCTTTTCTCAGTTCTTATCCTTTTGGGTCTATTTTCAGTCTTTGGCATAATTGATCACCCTTTTCTCCTATATTCCCTCTTTTATAAAGGTTTTCATGATGTTGTTCTTTCCTTGTTTTTTTTTTTTTACTTGTTTGATCATTCTTTCTAAGTTTCTTTAACTCACTGTTCTTCCAAAATATTTCCAGTAACTATGATTGTTTTCCAAAATTCTGACCTGGGAGCTCTGTTTTTCTTTCTCCATTGTCTTGCTTGGCTAACCTGTCAACTCCTATGGGTTGAATTATCACCTCTATGCTAATGATTCTTAGATATGAACCTTTTCCTTATGTTCTGGTGTCATATCACCACCTGCATTTTGGACATCTCAAATTTATGTCTCATTCACATCTCAAACTCAATCTATACCAAAAAGAACTCATTATATCTTTCCCCAAAACCTGTCCTTTTCCAAAATTTACTCTTATTATTGAAGATACTGCTATCCTCACAGACGATCAGATTTTAAATCAGGGCATCACCCTTTAAGCTACATATCCTATCTGTTAACAAGTTCTGCTATCCTCTCTCTCCATTGACACAACCTACTCCCTGGTGCAGCTCCTCATCACTTCACTCTTGGAGTACTACAGTGATCTCCAGATTCTTTCTGTCTCAAGTCTCTCCACTCTGATGCATCTTCCCTATGTCTTCCAAAATTATTTTCCTAAAAAAATGCTACCCCCATACTCAATAATCTCTACTTACTAGTACCTCTATATTTATTCCTGTAAATATAAAATATTTTACTATTTTAAGCCATTCACAACTTGGATTTGCAAGTTCCTACCCTAAAAAAAAAATAGTGTCATAGTGTCAGATATCAGGGTCTATGTAGTCTGAAGCTTGAATAATTTAGATAAACTCATTATGATGCCATTTGAAGGTCAGGGTGGAATACTTAACCAGGTGATTTCTGTTTTGATAGTGAATCTCTCAGAGTTCATTACTCCCTCAAATCTCTATTGGCAGCATCAATAAATCAACAAGTATGTTGAAACTATGTTTCAGGCACTAGGGATACAAGAGAAAATTTTAATCATTCCTGTCTTCCGGGTATTTATATTCTAAAGAGGAGGCAATATTTACATATGACATACACAAACTATATACAAAATAAATTAAAGGTAAATCTCATTTGAGGGTGGTAGGCACTAGAAGCTTGGAGTTGTTAGTGGTCAAAAAAGGCTTCATATGGAAAGTGTCACATGAGCTGAGAATTATACCATGACTGTATTCTTTAGTAAATCTGAATGTATGCTTACCAAACATTATATAAGTGAGGAGACTATAGCTGGCTACTTTAAGCAAACATTATAGCCCACCTCCACTCGAAATGTCTCTGCAATTGAATATTGTGTGAGTTGAATTTTTTATTACATGAAGAAAACTTTAGTCCCTCCCAATAGAACCCTGACTTGTCTCATGTCCCTTGAAAAACTATTTTTTCCTTTGCTCTAGTTTTGTTATTTGAGAATAATCAAGTAGTTCTATTAAAAAACTGCTATGGAGTGAGAAAGCAAAGTCCGTAAAAGAGCAGCACCTTTAAAACAAGACAATGCTGAAGAGTGCACTCCAATCTATTAAATTACTTTGAAACTTCCTTTGACATTATGTGATAAACAGTATACAGCTTGGTCCCAAATAGCAGGAATAATGAATCCCTCTGAAGTATTCATAGGAATTTTAATTCACATTATCAGAATTGTAATTATGAAAAATGTGGTAATTGGTTCCACTCCAATGGAAATATATAGTGAAAATTCATAATGTTAGCACTTCAGGGGATTTATTACTTATATGAATTGAGACTTAGCTGCATACAAAATTTGAGTTTTACACAGATTTTAAGTGTTGGAAATCTTCATGTAAACTATGAAAGGTGAAAGAAATTTTAACTAATTACTTATGAATTCATGAAAAAAAGAGGTGGTTTGGGCTTCAACTTCTGAGGTAAACATAGGCATGTTGATTATAGCTTGCAAATTCCCATTGGCAGAGAGAATTAGTAGCATGCATGAATATATTATTTCCTTCAGACTCATTCCCTTAAAGTCATAAAAGGGAGTAAAATATTAATCAGACACAAAAGAAAGCAATCATTGTAGTCATAAAAACATACACACATATACACATGAAAGTATATTATTTGACTTTATTGCCATACTTCATCCTTCCCTCAAAGCATGATGTAAAAGAAATTGTTGCTTTAACATTTTCCTTACTCAATCAAACTAAAGTATTGGGAATGTTACTGAGTTTGAGATCAATCATTTGTGCATATAGGTCCGTCATACAAGTTATGGGGACTCAATCTACACATTCCTCAAAAAGCATGGAAATCAAAGTTCCATTTCTAGTACAAAATAGTTAACAGCACCTACATCTGCTTAGCTAAGGAAAAATCTTGTTCAGTCAGGCTTCAAAGTCTGGGGGAAGAAGAGGATTAATTTATCTCTCCATTTCTTAGCCCTCTTCAAAAACTTTTTGCTGTTTGACATTTCATAAAAGAAACTAAAACAATTAAACAGGGATTCTCATGGGTTACTGATAGTTTCTTGCCAATTCAGCTAAAAAGATACTAAGTGCTCAGTAAGGCTTCTAAAACTTCACTGATAGAGCCTGTTACGGAAATGTTTGCTTCTTTGTCCACATTTCCCTTCCAACCAAGGGAAATTCAAAGACAGGTAGAAAAAACAACAACAACAAAAACTTCTAAAACCTTCCCTATTTTAAGCTATCTTAGACTGCAAGAAGGATGCCTATGATTATTTTGATCTTTTGATAGTATTGTAGAATTGTATAGCAAGTTTTTTGGCCAATGATGTTCAGAAAAATGTAAGGTGTTCAGATTGTTTTAATCCTCTAGTTAAGATGCTATAAATCAGATCTCTTTTGTGATTCTATATAGGATATTTTATGTCTTAAAACACTCAACTTTACCTGATATACCTACTTCCCTCACTCAAGAAACTGTCCCAGAAGGAGAGCTGTTGTATTGAACTTTATCGAGAGAGAGAGAAACAGATGGAGAGACAGAGACACATGGAGACAGAGAGACAGAGACAGAGAGAGAGAGACAGAGAAAGAGACAAATCTAATGAGGATGTGACCAATGTTTTCTTCCTGGACTTTGCACCAACATCATCTTAAAGTCGGAGTATTCGGGCTCTATTTCACATGGATTGGATTCTTTTCTAAGTTATAATGAAAACAGAGAAAATTTCTCAAGACAAAATATAAAATATTTAATAATAAATGAAACTAAGCTGGTTTTATAAAAAAATAATAAAATTTATAAAACTTTGGTCAAGTTGATTTTTAAAAAATAGAAAACCAAGTTATGTTATCAAAAATGAAAAGGGTGAAATCACCTCCAATGAAAAGTAAATTAAAACAATAATTAGAAATGACTTTGCTGAACTGTATGCCCATAAATTTGACAATATAAGTAACATGATGAATATTTTTTAAAAGATGCAAATTTCCCAGATTAACAAAAGAGAGAGTAAAATGCTTAAATAAACCCATCTCAGCAAAAGATATTGAACAAGTCATCAATGATCTCCCTAGGAAAAAAATCTCCAGGTTCAGATGAATTTATAGGTGAATTCTATCAATCATTGAAAGAACAGTTACTGCCAATACTATATAGACTATCTGGGTATATTGGCAAAGAAGGAGCCCTACCAAATTCTTTTTATGACACAAATATGGTTCTGACATGTAAACAGGAAGAACCAAAAGAGAGAAAGAAAATTATAGACCAATTTACCTAATGAATACAGATGGAAAAATTTTGAATAGATATTAGCAAAAAGATTACAGTAACTTATCATGAGAATAATACACTATCATCAGGTAGGATTTATACCAGGAATGCAGAGGTGGTTCAATATTAGGAAAACTATCAGCATTATTGATCATATCAGCAACAAAACTAACAAAAATCATATCATTATTTCAATAAATGCAGAAAAATCTTTTCACAAAATTCAACACTCATCCTATGGAAAACACTAAACGACATAGGAATAAATGGAGCCTTCCTTAAAATAATAAGTAGTAGCTACCTAAAACCACCAGCAAACATTATATGCAATGGAGATAAGCTAGATGCATTTCCAGTAAGATCAGGGGTGAAACAAGGATGTCCATTATCACCACTGTTTTTAATATGGTACTAAAATGTTAGGTTTAGCAATAAGAGTAGAAAAAGAAATTGAAGGAATTAGAATAGGCAAAGAAGAAACTAAGTTAACACTCTTTGTAGACAATATGTCTACTTAGAGAATCCCCGAGAATCAGGTGAAAAACTACTTGAAATAATAAACAACTTTGGCAAAGTTGTAGAGTACAATATAACTCATTTACATCATCTGTATTTCTATATATTACTAACAAAGCCCAATAGCAAGAGACAGAAAGAGAAATTCCAGTTAAAGTTATTGCAGACACTATAAAATATTTGAGAGTCTACCTGCCAAAAGAAATCCAAGGACTGTATGAACACAATTACAATACACTTTTAGCACAAGTGAACTCAGATTTAAGTAACGGGGAAAATGTTAGTTGCTCATGGATAAGCCAAGTCAATATAATAAAAATGACAATTCTACCTAAATTAATTTACTTATTCAGTGCCATATCAATTAAACTACATGACAATTATTTTCTAGAGCTAGAAATGTAAAAATTCATCTGGAAGAACAAAAGATCGAGAATATCAAGGGAATTAATGGAAAGAAATTCTAGGGAAGGTGGCCTAGTCATACCAGATCTCAAATTATATTATAAAGCATCAAACAGCAAAACCATTTGGTACTGGCTAAGAAACAGAGGGTAACATCAGTGGAACAGGTTAGGTACACAAGACACAGTAATCAATGTTTAAAACAATCTACTGTTTAATAAACTTAAAGATCCCAGCTTCTGGGATAAGAATTCATTTTTTGACCAAAAGTGTTGGGAAAACTGGATAATACGTGTGGTAGATGCTGGGCATAAACCAATGACTGACACCATACACCAGAATAAACAAGTTAGGTATGAAGTCTGAACTATAAATGAATTAAGAAAGCAAGAGATAGTTTATTTGTCAGACTTATGGAGAATGAAGACCAAACAAGAGGCAGAGAACATTATGAAACACAAAATGGATAATTTTGATTACATTAAATTGAAAAGTTTTTGCACAAAGTCAAAGCAATCACGATGAGGAGGGAAGCAGAAAACCAGGAGGGGAGTTTTTATAACTAATGTCTGTGATAAAGGTCTCATCTCCAAAATATATAGAGAACCGAGTCAAATTTACGAGAATACAAGTCATTCTCCAATTGATAAATGGTCAAAGGATATGAACAAGTGGTTTTCAGAGGAAGAAATTAAAAGCTTTCTATAGTCATATAAAAAAATGCTCTAAATTGCTATTGATTAGAGAGATGCAAATCAAAACAACTCTGAAGTACCACATCAGTCCTATCTGATTGGCTAACAGAAGATGATAAATGTTGGAGAAGATGTGGGAGAGTTGGAACATCAATTCATTTCTGGTGGAGCTGAGAGTTGACCCAACTCTTCTGGAGAGCAATTTAGAACTATGCCCAAAAGACTATAAAAATGAGCTTATCCTATGATCCAGCAATATCACTTCTAGGACTGTTTCCCAAAGTGATCATAAATATAGGAAAAGGAGACATATGTACAAAAATATTTATAGCAGCTCTCTTTGTGATGACTGGAAACTGTCAGAGGAACTGGAATAAAGAATTGGAAATCAGGGGAATACCCACCAAATGGGGAGTGGCTGAACAAGTTGTGGCATATGAATGTAAAGGAATACTATTGTACTATAAGAAATGATGAACAGAAGGAATTCAGGAAGTCCTGGAAGGACATATATGAACTGATGCTGAGAGAAAGGAGCAGAACCAGCAGAAAACTGTACACAGTAATAGCTACAGTGTGTGAGGATTGTTTCTGATAAACTTAGTCATTCACAGCAATGAAACATTCCCAAAGGACACTAGGCAAAATGCCATTCCCATTTAGAGAAAGGACTATGGAATCGGACATCAGAATGAAGCAGACTATTTTCTCTTGTTTTATGTTTTGTTTTTCTCATAGTTTCTCCCATTTGTTTTAATTCTTCTATGTAACATGACTAATGTGAAAATTAATAAGAATGTATGCATAGAACCCATATAAGACTGCATACCAAATTGAGGAAAAAGAGGGAAGGAAATGAGAAAAAATTTAAGACATATGGAAGTAGGGGGAGGAGCGAAGATGGTGGAGTAGAAAGATTCACATATGCTAGCTTTGAACCCATAGGCCACAGATTTCCTGTAAAAAAACTCCCAAAAATTCTGGAGCAGTGGAAGTCACACAGCAACAGAGTGAAGGAGATTTCCATTCCAGAGAGCCCTGAAAAACCGATCCCAAAGCTCCATCGTGGACCAGACAGGAGCGGAGCCCAGCCCTGCCCTGGGCAGGCAGCATCAAAAGAAGCAGATCCGAGCAGGCTTCAGGGATGGAACCTCTGGAGGTCGCGAAGGTCCCTCCACCCACGGGCAGACAGGTCAGTGAGAGAGACTTCTGGGCTGTCTGAGAGGGGAGTGGGGTGTCTCCATAACTCAGGCACCCTCAGGAGGCAGCAGCAGAGGCAGTGGTGGCCAGAGGCTCCCAGGGCAGGCAGGACCTTGGGTCCATTACAGAAGATCTCCAGCATAAACCCCCTGAGGGAACTGAGCCTGGGAGGTGGCCCTGCCCCAACCTGAGCACCAGAACTTAAGATCCCATTGAATAGCAGCCAGGCCTGCCATCAAAAGCCCTGAGGCTGGGGAGCAGCATTTGAATCTCAGACGACAAGCACTAGCTGGGCAGATCTAGGAGGGGGTGGAGAGGAATCTCAGAAGTCAAGTAACTGGCTGGGAAAATGCCCAGAAAAGGGAAAAAAAATAATACCATAGAAAGTTACTTTCTTGCTAAACAGATGTTAGCCCCTTTCCTTTCTGATGAGGAAGAACAATGCTTACCATCAGGGAAAGACATAGGAGTCAAGGCCTCTGTATCC
>JAQQSK010010013.1:0-12846 GCA_028658325.1 Potorous gilbertii | reverse complement strand
AGAGAGGGCAGATTGGTGATAGGGGAAATTAGAATGCTCTGTGTACTGGGGTGGGGGAGGGGACAAATGGGGAGAAAATTTTGGAACCCAAAATCTTGTGAAAATGAATGTAAAAGGTTAAATAAATAAATTTATATTAAAAAAAATTCACAAGAACAAACCAAACCTCTATGTATGTTAGAAGAGGAACTTATAACTGCTACTACAATCTGCTGGAAGGCTAATACTTAAACCTCATTGGAGCACACAGCAGTTTTTGAGGCAGTTAATTAGTCATTTTATGTTTCAGTTCAGCTCTGTGTCACCCAAAGTCCAAGTACACATCTGCTGCTAAAAGGGCCCAGTTTGAACCAGACCTCTTCAAGATTGCTAGACTTATTGCCAGAGACCTTTCTGACTCAATGTGACCCAGGACTTCTATACCTTTTGGATTGACCTGACTGCATCCAAGTTCTTCAAGAATCATGTTCAATCAGCTACTCAGTGGAAAAGGTAGTCATGAGACTGGGGTAAACTTACCTAGTTGAGCCCACTCTCAATGTGGGAGTGGAGATAGGAGTTGAGGGAAAAGCACAGATTATTCCCAAGCACTCTTCACAGAGAGTTTAAAGACAGAGTATTCTGCTGCTACATGGTGGCATCATAGCCAATAGATTCATCTAGAAGATGTCTCCTGTTTTAATTGATGAAGTACCCTGCTTGCTGGCAAAAGACAGAGGTAGGGAGGGGAAACCAAGGGACCATTAAGCCTTGTTACATCATCTTTTCAGTGCTTAATCAATGCCTAACCAAAAAGAGACCCCCAAATTCCCATGCCATCAGTGGGGACCAGGGGGGCAACTCTGAGCATTTGTCATGATATCTATAGCCAGTTTAATTCAGTTCTGCCCCGATACCACATTGTTGTTTGCTCTTGAACACTATCAATATGATATTGCTATATTGGGGTCAAAATACTCTATGCCCAACTGTGACCACTCAGACAACTAGGAGCTTGGAAGGCTCTACCAGAGATCTGGCACAAATAGTCCATATATGGATATATAATGAAGTTGAAAAGATGGGTTGAGGGCATTTTGGGTAAGATTTTAAAAGTTAAATAAAGGAGCTTATATTTGATCCTAGCGAAAAGCATTGGAATTCATTGAGTATGCTAGTGATGCGGTCAGGCCTATACTTTAGGGAAAATCACTTCTTTTAAATCTGGGCCAGGTTTCCATGTAAAGATAGGCACACATTTGAGTGGAGTGATTTTCATGGACTTGTAGTTTACACATAAATTCATAGGGAAAAGTGCTTGTAGAAGATGTACTTTGCTTCTTACAAGTATACCTGAATTCAAATGGCTCTGGCCTTTCAGTAGATTGAGCTTTGGGAAAATAGTATTCTCCAATTAGCAATTGTAACCATATCAACAGCCAGGCTAACAAAGCCCTTTCACTGTTGTCCTGCTCATGAGACATTGAGCACAGAGCCTGCCAAATTTTGAATCCCTATGTAGCAAGCAATGAAGCACAATGTAAAAATCAAGTTTTTGCCTCTGTCATCACTTCATATATACTATATTAACTTGGGATGTTGAAGAAATATTTTAGTAAAGCCACAAGAATTGTAACCAACAATCTTTTTTTGGGTTACATGTTAAAATAAACATGCCATAGAAAGAAAACATTCTCATTAAAGGAAAACATTTAAAATTTTCAGCTACAACTTTTGGTATAAGGGGAGGAAAAGAAGTCAAGATAACATATCTTTAATAAAGTCTAGTATTTGGTATCTTAGATAATAAGCTGTCATAGGTTTCTTAGCTTGAATAGAATTCAGAAAGAAATGATAGTTTATTCCAGTCTGGGAAGAAACACACAAAAACATTCTATGAATCGTTTAATGGGATGGTATAAATTCACAAAGGAAGATGTGTGGAGGAATCAGATTATGATAATATTCACCCAATGTCTGTTTTTGGTCACCTCATATATGTCTCCTTAGTGTTGAATGTCTAAGTCATCACCCTCGGAGGACAGACATTTTGTTTAATTCTCTTGGAATCAAAGAATTTTTACCAGAGAGAGACACTAGAGATAATATTGTCCAACTTCTTTTACTTTACAAATGAAGAAACTGAGACATAGAGAATTTAAATGATTTGCTCAAGAGATCAGAGCTGCCAAGTGGCAAAAACAGAAGTTGAACTCAGATCCCTTGACTCCAAAGAAATTTCTCTTTCCAGGCTGCATCTTCTTGAGAATCTCTCACCACAAGGTCAAGCTGCTGTTCATTGAAATCATTTGGTTAACGATAGATGGGGGTTCTCCTAAAGCAGTCTTGAATGTTGATGACTTTCATATTTCAAAATGTCTTATCTAATGCAAAATGAACCAAAATTGAGATGTTAATCTTCCCAGTTTTCACAGTTTCCCTCCGAAAGCTCTTTTGTCTCTTAAGACATTTTCAAAGTTTTGGTGTTGTTTTCTTTTCCTTTTTTTTGGTTTTATTTTATCTCCTGAAATTGTATGGAAACTAAAGATACACTAAATTTGAAGATCTGCTTATTTTATTCCTTCAATTTTCCTCCTCATCCCTGAATATTTATTTTTCTTCTCCTTTAGATAGATTTAGTTTTAATAATAATTTCACAGATTGAGCCAAAATATTGATGCAAAGCATTCTCTGTGTGTGAAATTTATGACTTAGATGGATGATTTTGCCTTCTTACAGTAGTCTGATGGGGGTGAACTCTGGCACTGTGATTTTGTTATGTTGCCCCCCCTCCATGGTTTTTTTTTTCATTTTCTGATACATGTTTCACAGATGCTTGCTTTTGGTGTGAAGGACCTGGGCATAGAGGCAGAGAAGCAATTGTCATGTGACTCAGAAATAACAACTTAGAATCAGACGGGCTTCGGCATTAAAAGGTATCCCTGAGGAAGAGGCAATTATATGATCTCAAATTTTTCACACATATTCTAGAGTAAAGTTTATCAAGTATGACTGTTAATGAGTTACTCATAAGCTCTAACCCCACCCAACCAATATACCCTTATTTCCCACTCCTACTCAGCACAAACTCCCTCAGGTAATTAATTCCAAACCTTTTTTTGGTGAAGGAGATGGTTGAGTTCCACTTCAATTCAATTTCATAAAGTATCCATGATATGTCAGGCAATGTCTTAGGCCCAAAGGGACATAATGAAAATGAAAAAGTCATGTTCTCAAGCACCTTATATTTTCTATAGATAAGTAAATATAAAATATATGCAAATTTAAGGAGAGGGGAGAGTTCATTCTCCACATCTTACTCCTTAGTTGATGCAGTCACAGAAAGTAAAGGACCAATAACAAAATGTCAAAGTAACTGTAAAAAATGCAGCTTAGGCTCAGTACATAAAGATGCGCTCCATCTTTATGAAGTGGGAGCAAGTTCTTTGATTGAAGAATAAAAGGAACCTGGTAATTGGTTTAGTAAAAATTAACCTCACCCCTGGAGAGCTTTAAATAAGCCTCCTTGCTACGGAGTCTGTCAACTCAGTTTGAAAGTTCAAGAGAGTCTACACTAAGAACAACTTTTTGGAATATGACCTTTGCATCATATCAAAGGGAAGTGAGGGAGAGAGGAGTGTAGGGAAATGAAGGAAATTTCTTTCTTCTACCACCACTCTCCCACCTTCCCCCACTGGTCAAGGCATATTAGCAAGAGAACTGCTTTCCCAGTAGGAGAGACATTAGTCTGTGAGATTGTTAGTTTGAGAATTTTAGACACAGTTAAGATTTATCCAGCAGAAAACAGACATGTGCCCTCAGATCAGACATAGAGAGAGGTAAATACTTGATAGAGGATTATCGAGTAATGTGACCTTTGGAAGTAGAGAAAAGAGCCAATGATAGATTCAAGGGAGAATTAAACCTGGCAATCAGAGGTAAATTGTTCAAAAATTCTTCAAGGAAAGAATATTGAAAGCATATAGTAATAGTAACATTAGATGCATTGGACATATGTGTTTGTTATGTGTATATCTCATTACCGTTGTACTTTAAATATGTGTTCCCTCTTCCCATAGTCTTTTGTATATGTATGGGGATAGTGTACCCCATGTTTATGAGAGGAACATTTTATAAACAACTGTCTTTTCTCTGTTATCTGAGTAAATGTCTTTCCTACTTACTTATTATGTTTATTGGCTGACTTTTAGAGGGAGGCACATTGAAATGGGTTTTTAAGATACAGTTTTAAGAGTACAGACCTACCCTTCGTAACATATGGGAGCAATAACCTACCTATAGGGAGTTAGCCCAGAAGAGGTGTTGAAGAAAATGTTTTTAAAGTACATTTGTGTGTGTGTGTTTTGGTGGGAGTGGGGAGAACAATAAAACTCGGGGAAATTGGGAAAGGGTTTTTGTAGGGGTAAGCTGAAAACAACCGATTCTAAGAGGCAAATGTGAGGAGGAAAAGTATTACAGATATGGGGGTGAGGACAAGAAAGAAAAGAGACAGGAGATAAAATTGCATACAAAGGGAAGAAAAATTAAGCCTTTGGTTGGAATGTCAGAATTATCTTGGATCACTGTACTGCTGGGAACAACTAACTCATCATGATTGGCATATGATGTTGCTGTTACTGTGTAGAATGTTCTCCTGGTTCTAGTCACTTCCCTCTGCATCAGCTCATATAAGTGTCCAGGTTTTTCTGAAAGCATCCTGCTTGTTATTTCTTATGAAACAGTAGTGTTCCATTACAATCAGTCCTTCCTCAATTGATGAGTATCCCTTCAATTTTCCATTCTTTGCCACCACAAAAACACATGGTTTTGTACATATGAGCTCTTTTCCTTTTTCTTTGTTCTTTTTGGTATACAGACCTAGTAATGGTGTTACTGGGTGCAAAGGTATACACAGTTTTATAGGCTTTGGGGAATAGTTCCATACTGCTCCCCAGAATGGTTGAACCACCAAGAGTCCATCAGTGTCCCAATTTTCTCACATCCCTTCTAACATTTGTCATTTTCTTTTGTGTCATACTAGCCAATCTGATAGGTGTGAGGTGTACCTCAGAGTGTTCTAGTTTGAATTTTTCTAATCAATAGTGATTTAGTGCATTTTTTTTTTTGCATGGAATAGTCTGGAATTTAAATGCTGGTCCTCTGACTTCAGTATCAATGCCCGTTTCATTGAACTACTCTGGTTCTTTACCTTTCCTGTCTACCTGTATAGACATCTTAAGGACTAGGAACATATCTTTGTAGTTTTCAGGTCTTATTTCAGAGCCTGAAGCAAAATGTGTTATTGAAAATGAACTGCATTGAATTATACTTGAAAGTCTATTCCTCTGAGATTTGCTTTAAATTGTATTTCCTGGGTACTTCTCTGGGTAATAAAACTAATAGGCTGAAGTATCTTGTATAAGTCCTGTAAGCAATAAAACTCATTAAGTTTAAGAGGAGTGTTTGGTATCATGGAAAGTATTGAGAATCAGGAGATTTGGATTACCAAGTCCTGGTGCTCCCATGTACTAGCTGTCTGACTTTGAGCAGACTTTCTGAATGGCAACCATGTAGCCTATGTTTTCCGGCATAATCACCATTTCAAGAATACATACATACATATGTATATATATATATACATACATACATATATACACATACATACGTACATACATATACATCTATCTATCTATCTACTTATCCATTGACACACAGAGATATGTATATGTTTCATAAAGTTTTGCCAAAGAAACATCCTTTAACCATGCATAGTTTCATGTTTGTTTGGAAAACGTAATCATTGTATCTTTAGAGAATTGCAAAGTAGCCCCCTCTGGACCTCAGTTTTCTCCTTTGAAAAATCAAGGCATTGGACTAGGTAATTTCTAAACTTCCTTCTGACTCTGAAATTCTAATTTCATGATTTTGCTTCATTGCAGGGAGAAGGGGGTTTGTATCTCTCTACCTTGAATTCTGAGAACTTTAAGACTTTGATGCTCAACCATGGTGGAAAGGACGGTGACCTCAGAATTATGAGGGTTATGAATTGAATGTAGACCCTGCATGAGGAAGCTGTAATTGGAATTCCAATTGCTTGATCCCCCAAAGACTCAAAGTCTAGTTATTGTTCTAGCAAGATTTCTAACTCTGTGGCAACCAAATACAACCAACTTAAATGCACTTGTTTTCCAGCTATGGTGATCTAGTTATTATGGGACTTGTAAAGAAAAGAAGAAACTGAGATGGTTAGCTCTAGCTCCTAGCCCTCTACCTGGCACATGATAGGTGCTAAATAATTTTTGATTAATTATATGCTTTCAACTATAAAAACAAGAATAATGCAGTGTTTATCCATAAATGTAATACTTTTAGACAAATTGGCTACAGACAGCAGCATAATATCAGGACCTTCAAAAAAAGAAATGAGACCCATTTTGTAAGATATCTCATTCATTTTTATACCCAGTGCTGTGTTAAGACAAGGAAAATAGGGCTTTATCCTAAGGCCCACATAGCATTTTTATTCCTTCAGTATCATAGAAACAAAATAGTTTAGTACCTCCTAGTTATCAAGAATATTTAGCTACAGTAAAAAACTACTAGATGACCCACTTCCTAATTGAAGATGCCACTACCCAGGTGAGTTCCTTCTCCTCAGTAGAGTGACCTTGCTTCATTCTAGGATTTTTGTCAATAGGGAACAACCAAGGTCACAATCTTCTCCACCTTCAAATGAATTTGATTTAAAACATTGGTTTGAGGACAGGTTTACCTATATGTTTGTGAAACTTGTCTTGGCTAGAAAAATTATGGTTATAGCTCTACCTTTGTACCATGTTTTCTCCCTGAAATCCAGGGCAAATATATACTGTGTTATAGATGGTTGAACAAATAACCATATAGTAAGCACATTAAGGCCTGCTAGTCCTCCATCTTACAGGTAGTATTATTAGTAACTACTTACTCATCCAATTGGTGAGTGTCCCAAATACATAATTGTTAGGAAAGGAGCACAAAGCCCAAGGATTGGAGTGAAGGAGGACTTTGGGAAACTTCCAATATTGCATCAGTGTATAGCTGGAAGGAGGAATCTAGCATTTGTGGAAACTGGGCAGTTATGGGCAAGGAAAAAAGTATAGCAACATCTCCAAATCTGTGAATTCAACTTTATCCTCTTCTTTTATTTATTTACTTTTCCCAATCGTATTTTCTAAACCAGGCTATTCAGCATCAGGATCATAGTGAGTAAGTGCCTTACATGGTAAGGAAGGAAAGATATTCCTACTGGCCCCCAAAATGGCCCCTCCTACAGACTTCCAATAAATTAAGATACCCATTCCTCAAGACAGTGGAAGAGGAAAGGAGAGAATCAGTTTCTTTGTTACCCACACACTCGTAATACCAGTCTTGTTGACATTGGCAGCTCTTCTTGGTCTATCGAGTTCTTCTTTAATTAGAAAGCACTTTAAATAGGGTGTTATGTATCCAATAGACTCAGCATGCTCCTTGAAATAAATTTTTGCCTTTCTTGCAGCAATTATGCTGATGTAGTGAAACCAGATCTCCTAAATGTGCCAGAATCTATTTATATGGGCGAACTTTTTTTAAGGTCAGTGTTTCTAAAAGGGAATAATTGAAGTATCTGATCATTAGCTCTGGAACTAAAGGTTCAAATCTTGCCTATGACCTTTGCTACCTAGGTTGGTTTTGTCAAATCATTTAGCCTCCATAGGCTTCAGTGTTGTCATCTATAAATTAGAGACCTTAGATGTCTCTTATAGATTGAAGTCTATGATTTTATGATCTTTAGCAGAGATGTTTTCATCTCAACATGGGTGTCTGGCTGAAAAAGACTGATATAAGGAGTGGGTTTTAGGACATGTGAACTCATTTAAGACTATCCTTGAATCTGTGATCCGGTAATAACAATGATGATGCTGATGATGGCTAACATTTACATAAAATACATCAAGATTTGCTTTAGTTCTGGCGTTACATTTAATCCTCACAATAGCCCTGGGAGAGAGGGGAGATGCTAATATTATCTTAATTTTACAGATGAGGAAACTGAGGCAAACTGATTCAGTGACTTGCCTAGTACAATTACAATTGCTAGTAATTCTCTGAGGCAAGATTCAAGGTCAAGTCTTTTCTGACTCCAAGTCTAGCACTCTATTGTATCACCTAGATGTCTAGTTTAAATCCACAGTTTTCTGCCTAAAAGTTTTCATTGTTTACAGTTCTACCTCTCTATTTCAGATGGCTGTACTCTAGGCTGCTTTACAGCCAGCCCAGTGTGTGAAACCTAGGTTATGGTAAAGGCATAGCCTACAGCAACTCAACAAACTCTAAACCACTTCCTTAATTTTTTCCCTTTCCCGAGTTATACTTTTCCCTTCTCCCTCTTCTTCCATTGCTAGATGCTTCATTCTGACTCTCTTTCACCTAGTCCACATGGTCATTGCTTAGCTATGCTGATGTTCCTAAAGGCTTAAAAGTTAGCAAGCCTTGATCTAGAGGAATGTATCAATTCCCCACATCCCACAGCTCTATTCAACAGGATTGCAGGTGGGTGGTGCTAGGATTGGAGCAAGGACGTCATGAATTCAAATTTGACCTTAGATACTTGCTAGCCATGTGACCTTGGGTAAATCACTTAACTTGTTTGCCTCAGTTTTCCCAACTACAAAATGGAAATAATAGCATCTATTTCCCTGAGTTGTGATAATCAAATTAGATACCATTTGTACAGCACAGTGCCTGGAACTTAGTAGGTGTTATCTATCTATCCATCTATCTATCTATCTTTATGTCTATCTATGTATCTAGTAGTAATAGTAGAATTACTAGGACTGGACCGGAAGTTAAAATCAATAACTATCATTGATATTTCTTTTTTCTTTAAACATGATTCATAACATCACTTCCAAAATCCATTGCCAATATTTAATCAACCTCTCCTCTTCTTGTTTATTAGTTTCACAGGGTATACTATAGCTGTTCTTGAATTCCACATCATTGAAATATCCTTTATACCAATCACAAAAGAAATGGGTTGGCACTCATCCTGGTTTCTAACTCTTCTTGACATCATTTTCCACTTTGCCTTCTTATCATAAACCTAATTCAAGTAGGTTGAAATAGCTGTATTTGCTCACTTTACTCAAATCTTCCTTTCTCTCCCATTATATTTAGACAGAACAACCACATATCTTACATTTTCTGGGATAACACACCTCCACTAACACTATTACTGCTGTACCCGCACATACTACTAGTTCATTCCCTCAGTGATTACCATCTATATAATTCCCATGTATCATATATATATTTTTTGCAAGTTGTGTCTCCCATTAGAGTACATCCTCTTTAAGAACAAGGTTAGTGTTTTGCCTTGCTTTCTATCCCTAGGGCGCAAGAACTTGCCTGGCACCAAGTAAGTTTCTAATAAATGTGTGTTAATTGACTGTCTCCCTGGCTGCCTGGTTAGCTGACTTTTTAGAATTGTTGAATGAATTCACAATTCCAACACTAATGAATTAAAGCATCCGTCTTCTCATAGTCACCCTCTTCCTCCCCCACCCCCAAATACCATCTCCACATACTGAATATTTCTCATCTTTGTCAGTTTGATAGACATGCATTGAGACCTCCAATTTCTGATTCTTTGATTTAGTACTTTATCTTCATATTCTATATTAGTCTAATTTTCTCCTAAATGAGCTAGTTGATTTTTTCTTTTCTAATTTTATTTATGAATACAAAAAGCAGATTCATATAAAAAGGATAATGAAATTTCATAAATTTAGGTGATTTATCTTATATGATGATAATTTTCCTATCACATTCTACTTACAGTTGTCTAAAGCTAGTGTTCATATTTTCCAAACCCTAAACAGGGACACTTGTTTATGCTGTAAAGAATATTCCTTTTGCCAAGTCTCAAGATAGCAAGTATAATAATTTGTAATTATATGAGGGAAAAATACCCACTAAATTATTCAAATTATTAGATCTAGTGATCTTGTTACTCTACCCCAAAGAGGTCACAGACAAAAATAAAGGTCCAAATGTATACCAAAATATGAATACAAGCACTTTTGTGGTTGAAAAAGAAATAGCTTGGCTTCAGTGCAGATAATGTATCTTTGAAATTGTAGTATTATTCAGATTCACACTGCATATTCCCACTGGGCTGGAGCCAACAACATATTTTACATAATTATAATCTGGAACAGCGTGACTTCCACTTCATGAGAGTCATTATTTACTCTAATCAAGGCCTAGTTGTAAGTACCCACTACTTTGAGAATGGCTGAACTAAGTATACTATATTAGTATGATGGAAGATTATGGTACTGTAAGCAGGTATGAATATGAAGAATTCCGGGAAATAGGGGAAGATCTGAAAAATATATAATATAACTTGAATAATGTAAATTTAAAAAGCTGTAAAACGCATCGGAATTCTGATTAAATGCAATGATTAATCTTGATTTCAGAGGACAAATCATGGAACACACCTCCTTCTTCCCAATGGATCTGTAGCAAACTGTGGATTGTTGCAAATGTTGTCAGTAGCAGTCTCTAGGTTTACTTAACTGTTCTTGTCTGTAACAAAAGTATGTTCTGTGGGGGTATAGTCACATATGATACAGCAAACAAAGACATCAATAAATTTAAAAATCAGGATTGATGAGGAAGAGAAAGATAGGTAAGTGTTACTAGAGAAGAGGCAAAACTTTGTATTGAACTTGAGGGCAAAATGAACTATGGATGAAAATAAATGTATAAATCAACAACTGAAGTATTTAGTTAGTGCTCAGGTGACAGCACTGTGTTAAGTGCTATAGGAACAAATACAAAAGAAAAAGTCTCTACCCTCAAGGAGTTTATATTTTAATTGGGGGAGACAACACATATAAGGCAATAGTATCCAGGGAGGTACATTTTGGTTTGGTAAATCACTAGATTAACCTACCCTTTCCAGTACTAATGGTCACATCAGTTTGATCATTCTTTTTATAAATATTCCCCTTATGCATTATAATTTAAGCTCCTTGAAAGTGAGTATTTTTTCTTGCTTATAGTTGTATCCTTACCACCTAGTATAGTGCCTAGAACATAGAATATACATAATAAATATATGCTGATTCATTGATTGTGGTTAAATCTAGAGCAGTAATTAATTGGAGAATTCAGTCCTAACTTTGCCATTTGATTGCTCTGTGACCTTAGGGGGAGCCTTGCTTTATTTATTGGAGCCTTGATTTTCTAAATTTAAAAATGTGGATTTTATGATCCTCCCACTGACACCTTCCCTGATTGCTGAAGAAATGAAACAGTGGCAATGAAGTCCTTTAAAATCAGGGGATTAAGGAACCCAACAAACATAAGGTTTCCATATTTTATCAGTTTGAAGGGAGTACTCAATCCAATTTCATTTAATTTTCTTTGAAAGTTTGAGAGTTAATGAAATTATTTTTAATGATCCCTTTGCCTATTTGTAATCAATGTAAGAAAACTGAGTTTATTCACATTAAAAAATGTCTTGTGGAGTCAAGGCATGGAACTAATTACAATAAATTAAAAATGAAAAGGAGAGAAAGAGCACACTTTGCTTAATTCGACCAAATGAACTATGAAATCACAGGTATGAGAATAATAACTCTTATTCAGACCCTCCAGATATTATTTTTTTTACTAATATTGGCAGCTACTTCCAGGCCATCATATAATTACATAATTATATGCTCTTTAAAGCTGTGTGTGTTTTGTCCCTGATCAAGAAGTGTCACTTCCTCCCCATCACCGATGTCTATCATGTAATAATTATGTTCACACAGAAAGGCCAGATGCTAGAAAATCATCACTTTCTATTTAAGCACTAGTAAAATGCTGCCCTGCATTTAGAGGAGACAGTTTTTTAAACAAAGTGAATTCATCTGGGTTTTATTATAACAGTTCACTCAGCAGACATGGGTTTACCAATATAGCAACTGGAGTTTCTCTTACAATTAAATTAATTTCAGGATTATCAAGAATAAAATATTTAGTGACTTCTCATCTTATTTTTATGTGTGATTTTATTTTTTATTGCTTAGGACATACTGAAAGTTTCTACATCTCTGATTTGAACCCCCCCCTTGAGATTCTTTAAGAATATAGTACTCAATAATAACAAGAACAAAATCAATGGCAAGAACCCAGAGAACTGACAGGGATCATACCAGAACCTGATGTTCCCTTCAAAATTGTTCAGGGCATGACCGTAACATCAAGTTCCAATTCAGGAAGGAAGTCTGGAAGAAAAAGTAAACAAAAAAATCCTATTACACAGAACTATTATGATGCTGGGGATCACCGAGACACAAAAATGGAAGCAGAGAGTAAATCTAAAACATCTACAAGCAAAACTTCAAAGAAAAACATAACCTAGCCAAAGGTCAGCTAGAATTCTTAGAGGAAAAGAAATACGAATTTTAAAAATATTTTTTAAAATGAAATGAGAGCTCTAGAGGAAAGAAATGAAAAACCAATATGAGCTTTAAAGGAAAGACATGGAAGGCTACTTAACAGCTTCATACAAGAATTATAAAAACCCCTTAGAAAATTAGAATTGACCAAATAGAAGTTAATGACTCCATAAACTAGGAAGAAAATGTAAGATATCTCCTATAAAAACATTCAATCTGAAAAACGGAACAAGAAATAATGGAATAATCATTTGAATTTCTGAAAATTATGACCAAAAAAGAGCTCAGATATTTTAAGAAATCTTTTTTTTTTATTTTTCAAATAAATTTATTAAACTTTTTACATTCATTTTCACAAGATTTTGGGTTCCAAAATTTTCTCCCCATTTGT
>JAQQSK010010012.1:0-12847 GCA_028658325.1 Potorous gilbertii | reverse complement strand
TACTTCTGCTGAGATTTGACGTAGAGGTCCCATTTGAGGGGTAAGTTCTTTAGTTGGTATCTGGAGTTCTGTTGACACCAAATCCAGGTGCGACAGATCACAGTCAGCGACAGGTGGTGACATCCAGCTTAAGCAATAAGGCATCTTCAGGTGAAGGATACTAAGCCTGCAGGAAACAAATCGAGCAAACAAGTTTAAGAGACAAAAACTAAAACCCAAAATCAAACCAAAACCAAAACAACAACAACGTCAACAACAAAAATGAGACAATAACCAGGAATAGGGCTGATATAAGGTCTGTGCCTCTGGAGTCCATGAATCCACTATTATAGCCTCATATTCTGTAGAATACATGAGTTAAGGGTAAAATTTGATATTCATCTTCTTCTGAATATACAACACTTAGAATATGATTTTCCCCATGTGATATAATTTTTGCAGCATTTGGAACATCATCTGGCTTTTATTTTACCCATAACTTAGGTCCCAATTTTATTCTATCATTAGAACCAAAACCCTTAAGTTCCTTTGATAGTTATTTCAGAAAAAGGGACAGTTTTCACAAGAGGTATTGTTTCACAAGGAACAATAATATTTGTACTATTCTATAATTTTGACAAAACCATATGAATTCTTCACCTAAGTTTTGGAATGTCACAGCAATTTCTCCTTGAAAATTAGAATATATTACTTTATAATCACAATAATATCTCCTAGATAATAAGAATCTATTACTTCAATGCATGTATTCCTTGAGCTGCTAATCCTGATATAGATAGTATCCATCCAAAATAAATTTTAGGCATTCTCATACCTATTCCAGTGGAGATTTTTCTTATTTCCTTTCTATTCAACAAAAATTCCTCTATGCAATGCAAATTATAGGTGCTTCTGGATACAATTCTGGGACTTATTGTCTCACAGTCCAGTGCTCAGTATTTGATACCATAGAAACATGTGGCTCCATAATTTGAAGGTTTGGGGTCGTCATTTCTACTGGAAATGTACTTTCCTTGATCTGAGCTGGAGCCAGGCAAATTTTCTATTCTCCCTGCAGGTGTGATTAACTTGGATACAAAATTTCAAGAAAATTGATTGGGGGCAATTGTTACTTCCCTATTTAGAATAATTTCAAGCCCCTTTTCTCAGTACAATTTGTACAGTTCATTAGTTGGAAGATCATCTATTCTTCCAAAATCTACCCTAGCTCTCAATAGAGCAATTTGAATCAGCTGACTATTTACTGTTCTCTCTTGAGGAAATTCATTTTTCCCCAATCCCCTAAGTTGCTTGAGTGAAATCTTATCCAGCACTTCCAAAAAAGAGTGTCTTATTTCCTTGATTAGTAGAGTCAGAATTAGGTGTTTGTAAGCAGGAAGACCCATCTTCATTATGACATTTCTATGAGAAACTGCTAAGGGGGTACTATAAAATATAAGCATTGATATCATCTGTCATTATTGCTGTCCTCATTCCCTCCTGTTTTATCTTTCTCACACCATACCTAAGTGAATAAGAGAGTCTATTTCCACGAGGTCACATAGAGTCAGTGGGATACTATCTGTTGCATCCATCTGCAGCTAATGCTAGCAAATTAATCACATTGTTGGCTCCTTGAATATGTAAATCCCTAAAATCTTGCTGTGCAAAGGGATTCTGGGTAATACTTATATATTTCATGTAATACATTGATACTCCTCTGGCCCCTTCATCACTGATTCTCACCATCCAAGACCCTAAAGATTCTCTTGTTCTTTGTGTCAACCAACTCAAAATTTCTGTGAACTCCTGTTGAATAAAGTCCATACTCACCTCACTAAACATTGCATTGCCCCCTTAGTTCTCCTGTTTTCCTCTTAGTATTGGGTAAATATATGCACTTGTAAAAGCCTCCTCATCTAACTTTGTTTCATTTTCCTCCTACACATTCTCCTGTCAGTAGTCAGGGCCTCAAGTAGGCCCAGCTTGTGCAAGTGCTGCATGCATATTGCTTTTATTAGTTTTTCACTTCCTCTTAGCTAAAAGAACAGTAACTTGTTCTTCTACCTTGCAAAACCCAACAACTGCCACTTTAAAGGACTATCATGTGAACCAACCAACTTCCTTTTCATCTCAACTTTCTCTTCCAGCTGTTTGTCTCTAATTTTACACATAAGGCAATAAGTTGTTACCAAGGCCCAGCCTATCTTATACACCCCTGCCAGTTTTTTTCCCTGATTCTATTAGTATTCTTTGCAAACATCTTTCCAAATCTCTAGGTTCTCCCTTCCATAACCTTGATTCCTAGTTTTAAGAAAGCCCTATGATTTTAGCCCATTCTCTTGCTAGGGAGGAATAAGGTGAATTGTCCTATCCTGGGATATCCATTACTCTCTTTATAAAGCCCTTCTGCCTCCAAATAGAGGTCTGATATTTCATAATTCCATTCTTTTTTCCAAATGTATTCCAAAGGTGATATTCACAGCACCTACAGAAGCTATGAGTATGCTGGTCTAATTCTGAATCTCAAAATATAATGGACTCTCTACAAGGAAGACAGAAGCAGAACATTAATTCAAACATCAGAAAACTGAATACTAACACCAGAAAGTCCAATCCTTCATAGCAACAAAGAAATGTATGCATAGTAACAAAGCAGGGAACATCACCACCCCCAAGCCTTCCCACTCTTAGGGTGTTATCACAAATGAACACTCACAGTTCATTGGCTGCTTCCTTTCCCTCCCTCTGTTCTAAATGCATTGTGTCCAACTTCCTCTCAGTTCTGTTCCACTCTTCTAGCTCTAACCTTTCCTGTTTTACCCATTCAGCAAGCTCCTTCTACTACAGAATCATATGACTCAGGCTTCCATTGACTTAAACAGGTCTCATGGGTCTATTAAGGGATTGGAAAGGTCTTCGAATTATGCAAAGATACATTAGCAATACAACATCCGAGAATTGTATTTTGGTGTTAGAGTACACTTATTTTTGAGAGTCACTTTTACCGTATAAAGGTTAAACCAATCAACCCTTAATGCAATTAGTTCAGGTAATTCACTGGAAGGTCAAGTGCTGAAACTGAAATTTAAATTCTTTGGTCACATAATGTGAAGACCGGAATCATTGGAAAAGATCCTGATGTTGAGAGAGATTGAAGGCAAAAGGAAAAGGAGTGGGATAGAATAATGACAGTATCACAGAAACAAAGAATTTGAACTTTTCTGAGTAAAACATCATTCCTCTGTATGTGTCATATTTTCCTATTAGAATATCAGGTCCTTTGAGACACGGACGACATCGCTTAATATCCTTGCTGCATAATTCCTAGCATACAATAAAAAGTTTTAAAACAGTCTTTGTTAAAAAAAAATCATCATTAAATTGTAGGTTCTTTTAAGTTAAAGAATTCTTCACCTCTGACTCTATTCTAAGGAACATCAAAATTCCTGGAACATGGCTGAGTTTTAATAAATATTTGTTAAAAAATTGATTGACTGGAAAGTTACCTGGACCACTGTAAGGTTAAATTAATTTTCTGTGGTCACAGAACAAAAAATTTTCTCAGATATTTCTTAAACCTTTACTAATTTAAAAGCTAGCCCCCTTTCTGGGATCAAACTGTTTCTTTTAAAGACAGAGAGATAGAAATAAGTTTAGTTATAGCTGTAGAAGGAGATTTAGATGACATGAATATTAGTTGTTCAGTTATTTCAGTTGGGTCCCTTTGTGATTTTCTTAGCAAAGTTAATGGAGTGGTTTGCCACTTAAGGAAACTTAGGTAAGCAGAGTTAAGTGATTTGTTATGAGTCAGATATCTAGTCAGTGGATGAGGCCAGATTTGACCTCAGGAAGATGAGACCTCATGACTCCCAATCTGGCAATCTATCCTTTGTGCCACCTGGATATGACCACTAAAATATGAAATTAAATTCCTTTTGTCATATTATGAAAAAATATGAAAAAAGAAGAAAATAAATCTGTCAGCTCCTACAATATAAGTTAAGCTGAATTCAAAGTATTAGCATTTCTACAGACTATATTACAGAAACTCTTGCCAGTGTCTTTTCCTATGCTCCCATTTAGAGAAAATAACATAGTGAGCTTTTTCAGATTTTCAATGAAGACATCAAAGAACTAGAGTTCATTCTTATGTTGTCAACTTCTCAATTCTATACTCAAGTTTCCTAAGAGTTCATTGTATTCTTGAACTAATGCTTTGTTCTTTAGAAACTTTCTGACCAAATTAGGTTTGTTTCGTCTACTTTTGGAGTTTTAGAAATTTCATTCATCTCCATTTTTAGTGGCTTCTCAGCATGCAAAATGCAACCACTTAAAGCACTGACCAAAGCTCAGCATTCAACTTTGTACCTCTGTAATCATGTTTCCTGGTGGAAAAGGAAGAAATCATCATGCAAGAATATGACTGTAATAAAAAAAAATCATTGTGTGACATTCACATCTTTCACTTTTTTATGTTGCTAATAAAGTCCCAGTTAATAAATATTAATGACAAAGATGATTGATATTCAAATTTATGAGGAGTGTTATAATATCCTTCTATCTCTCTACATTTTAATAAAATCTCAGAATTGGAAAGGACTTTAGAGGCCACCTAATCCAAAACCTATCTGAAATTCTTTCTATAATATACCTAACAAGTACTCAAAGACCTCTAATAATCAGAAATCCATTATTCCACAGGCACAATATAAAGTAAAGATACATTAAGAATTCATGTATTTTTTTAAACAGATGCCATTAAACTCTTAACCCTACGTGGTTTCTTTTATAGAATGCAGATATAATATAAATAGTAGTTCCTGTTCCTTCAAATTTGACAGTGAAAACATGAGAAATTAGTGTGATATTTTAGAGATGACTTTACTCAATTTCAATGATTTCTTTATCATCATAAGTAGTACTTATATAGCATTTTGAGGTTGCAAAACATTTTGCACACACAAACTCATTTTTATAGCAATCCTTGAAGGTAATTGCTATTATTCTGTTTTGCTGGCGAGAAAACTGAGGTAGACTGAATTTAACTGATTTCCCCAGGGTCATACGGGTAGTAATATTCTGAAGCTGAATTTGAACTCTGATCTTACTGACTCCAAGTCTAGCACAGCAATCACAGTGTCACTTGGCAACGTCAATAAGAGTGAAAACACTGCACGGACTAATGTATGAAGAATCATGATCATTAAAGGATTTTAGCCAATATACTACATGAGGGGAAACCCTATTGAATAAACACACAATGGATAGACATACACATGAATAAATAAATGAATATACATATGGTTGTAACTACATTTACATATTTATATTAATTATATCAGTGTTGCTCCACAGCTCTGAATAAAGAAATTCCATGGTCTGCTAGGTACTGAAATTTTATGTTTTGTAAAATAATATCATTTCTCTTTTAAAAAATTCTAGGATAGGCTAGGGGGCAGAGCCAAGATGGTAGAGTGAGAGCAGCTACTCATCTAAGCTCTTGGACAAACTTCTTCAGATAACTCTAAAAAGAAAATCTGACCACATTTTGGAGGTGCATAATCAAACAAGAGACAGACTGTGGAAGATCCACAGACCAGGAAAGACTGGAAGGTTGACAGGAAGGATCTGTTCTGCAGGGGTGAGCCCATAGCACAGCACACAGTACAGGTGTCCAGCACAGTCAAGCAGGAAACCCCTAGAGCAGCCTGAGGCAGTAGCAGCACCACAGAATGGTGGAATGGAAGCCCAGGGCAAGAGAACAGCAAGAGACTAGTGAGTGACAGCTGCTGAGCAACAGGTATCAGACATAGCAGCTCCTGATACTATAAGCCCGCAGATTAAACTTCTGTAAGTCACCTACCTAGACTTCCAGGAAAAAAAATAGTGGATAAATAGAAGATAGGCAAATGCACTCTCCCCCTTCCCTTGTTGACTTCGAAAGAATCATTAAATATTTTAAATACTTCCCCAGAAAAATCCTGGATAAGAGGAATCAGCAGAAGGGCCAAACAGTCTCGTAGCACCTGAGGTTAGGAAAATAGCTAAGGCAAATTCCTCTTACTGTGGTGGAAAAGAACTGGAAAGAAAGGAGCCCCCCTCCGACCTAAGCATCCCTCCAGGAGAAACAAGAAGACAGTAGAACAGCCAGGGTCACCAAGCACTGAGCTTGCCTTTGCTCTAGCTTAGCTGAGGAGATTTTTTCATGACCAGACTACCCCTCCCCCACACTTAAGAAGCTAGGCCCAGGGCTGATCCAGGGAAACACACACAAAAAAAGGATAAAAGGCCCCTGACCTTAGGTTTTTCACATCAGTCAGCTCAACACCAGGTTCTTAAGCTTCTAACTGAAGGAATGAGAGGCAACACACAGAGCCCCACCATCATGAGCAAGAAGAAGCAAGGTAAGGAGGAAAAGGTCAAAGTATCTTTCTATGGGAACAAGGACTGAAATATGAATAGCAAAGATGTCAGCATTGAGATTATATTTCCATCTGAAACTTTAGAAGGGATTACGAACTGCTCACATGCACAAGCACCTCCTGGAAAAGCTGAAGAAGGAAATAGAAGATAAACTGGCCAATGGTTTTAAAAGTATGAAAAAATAGTTCACTGAAGAGAATAAATGGAAAGGAAGGACACAACTTAACTGGGAAAATTGGACAAATGGAAAAGGAAGTACAATTGAACTAATAAATAAAACTAATAGCTGGCTTTATGAAAAAACTAATAAAATTGACAAACTTTTGGGCAATTTGATTAAAAAAAGAAAGAAGAAAATCAAATTACCAATATCAAAAATGAAAGGGGTGAACTCACCTCCAATGAGGAAGAAATGAAAACAATAATAATAAATTAGTTTGCCCAACTTTATGTCCATAAAATCGACCATCTAAGTGAAAAGGAGATTATTTTAAAAGACATAAATTATCCAGACTAGCAGAAGAAGAAGTTGAACATTTAAATAACACCATCAAAGAAAAAGAAATTGAAAAAGCCATTAATGACCTCCCCAGGAAAAAATATCCTGGGCTGGATGGATTTACAAGGAATTTTATCAAACTTTTAAAGAACAGTTAATTTCAATAATCTATAGACTACTTAGAAAAACTGGGGAACAAGGAATCCTTCCAAATTCTTTTCATGATTCAAATATGTTTTTGATACTTAAACCGGGAAGAGACAAAACAGAAAAAGAAAATTATAGACCAATTTCTCTAATGAATTTAGATGTAAAAGTTTTAAATAATATTTCAGCAAAAAGAATACATAAACTTATCATGAGAATAATATATTATGATCAGGTAAGATTCATTCTAGGAATGCAGGGCTGGCTCAGTATTAGGAAAACTATTAGCACTATTGATCATCTCAACAACAAAACTGACAGAAACCACATTATTACTTCAATAGATGCAGAAAAAGCTTTTGACAAAATACAGCAATTATTCCAATTAAAAACACTGGAGAGCATAGGGATAAAGGGAACTTTCCAAAAAATAAAAAGCAACATCTACCTAAAAGCTTCAACAAGAATTTTATGCAGTAGGGATAAGGTAGATACATTTCCAATAAGATCAGGGGTGAAGCAATGACGTCCATTACCACCACTGTTTTTCAATATGGTACTAGAAATATTAGCTGTAGCTATTAGACAAGGAAAAGGAATCGAAGGAACTAGAATAGGCAAAAAAGAAACTAAGTTATCACTCTTTGCAGATGATATGATGACATACTTAGAAAATCCCAGAGATTCAAATAAAAAACTTCTTGAAATAATAAACAACTTTGGCAAAGTTGTAGGTTATAAAACAAACCTGCACAAATCGTCTGGATTTCTATATATTAGTAACAAAGCCCAACAATAAGAGGTAGAAGAGAAATTCCATTTAAAGCTAAGGTAGACATTATGAAATATTTGGGAGTTTACCTGCCAAAACAAACCCAAGGACTATATCAATGCAATTATAAGACATTTTTAACACAAAGTGAGTCAGATCTAAGTAAGTGGCAAAGCATCAGTTCCTCATGGGTAGGCCGAGCCAATATAATAAAAATGAAAATTCTACCTAAATTAATTTACTTAGTTAGTGTCATACCTATTAAACTACTAGATAATTATTTCCAGATCTGGAAAAAATAATATCGAAATTCATCTGGAAGGACAAAAGGTCCAGAATATCAAGGGGATTAATGAAAAGAAATGCTAAGTGAATTAGCCTTGTGCTACCAGATCTCAAATTGTATTATAAAGCAGCAATTATCAAGAGGACTTGGTACTGGCTAAAACAAAGAAGGTTAGACAAGTGGAATACGCTAGGTCCTCATGAAACAGTAGGCAATTGATACAGCAATCTACTGTTTGATAAACCCAAAGACCCCAGCTTCTGTGATAAAAACTCACTGTTTGCCAAAAATTACTGGGAAAACTGCATAACAGTGTGGTGGAAACTAGGCATGGACCAATGCCTTACACCGTACAGAAGAATAAAGTCCAAATGGATACACAATCTAGGTATGAAGGTTGATACTATGGACAAATTAGTAGAGCAAAGAGTAGAGCATTTATCAGATTTATGGAGAAGGGTTCAATTTTTGACTAAAGAAGAGATAGAGAGCATTATGAACTGCAAGATGAATAATTTTGATTACATTAAACTGAATTTTTTGCACAACCAAACCCAATGCAACCAAGATTCATAGGGATGCAGAAAACTGGGAAAGAACTTTTACAGCTAGCGTCTGTGGCAAAGGTCTCATTCCTAGGTTATATAGAGAACTGAGTCAAATATACAAAAATACAAGTCATTCCCCAATTGATAAATAGTCAAACAATATAAACAGGCAGTTTTCACAAGAATTAATTAAAGATATCTATAATCATATGAAAAAATGTTCTAAATCACTATTAATAGAGATATAAAGATCAAAACAACTCTGAGGTATCACACCAAATCTATCAGATTGGCAAACATACAGAACTGGAAGATGATCGGTATTGGAGAGGATGTGGGAGAGTTGTAACACTAATTCATCGTTGGTGGAGCTGTAGGCTTATCCAATCATTCTGGAGAGCAGTTTGGAACTATACCCAAAGGTCTACAAAAATATACATGCTCTTTGACCCAGCAATATTGCTTCTAGGACTAAATTCCCAAGAGATCATAAAAATAGGCAAGGGTCCCACATGTACAAAAATATTTATAGCAACACTACTTGTGGTAACCAAAGACTGGAAAGCAAGGGGATGCCTATCAACTGGGGAATGGCTGAATACGTTATGGTGTATGAATGTAATGGAATACTAATGTGCTATAAGAAATCACCAACAGGAAGACTTCAGAGAAGCCTGGAAAGACTTGTATGAGTTGATGCTGAGTGAAAAAGCAGAAACAGGAAAACTTTGTGCACAGCATCAACCACAGTGTTTCATGTAAAAGACGTATTGCCTTAAAACTAAAATATTATGTTGATGTGAACTAAATAAGTGCTAGAAGGTGCACAGCCTTCATACTGAATGTGTATCCACAGTGTCGGAAGATCAAGGCATTGACCCCCTAGAATGTAGAATGGTCACCCCGTCTGAGAATATGGATGAGTCACATGATAAAGGGACATGGATATATACTAATGGAAAAAGCATTCATATCAATAAGATTATTGCTAGGTTTAAATATTGAATAATTGTTCTTTAGAAATTCTCCTTTTTCCTTGTTTTTCAACATTCATTTTTTTCATAAGATTTGGGTTCCAAATTTTTTTTTCCTTCTTTCCCTCTTTACCCCTTCCCACAAGGTAGCAAACTATTTAATAAAGGTTATGCAGCAGAATCATGTTAAAAATATTTCCACTTCAGTCATGTGAAAGAAGTATCAGAACAAAAGGGAGAAACCATAAGAAAAAAAAGTCAGTATGTTTCATTCTTCATTTAGATTCCATAGATCTTTCTCTGGATTTGGATAACTTTTTCCACCATGAAGTTTTTGGAATTGTCTTGTATCATTGCATTGGTGAAAGTCAGTTTGTCATAGTTGACCTTCATACAATGTCACTGTTACTGTGCACATTTCTTTTTCCTTGTTCTGCTCAATTTACTCAACATCAGTGCATGTAAGTCTCCAGCATTGGCTCTGCAACCAAGACAGGCCTGGAGCAGGATCCAGAGTGTTGTATCACCTACAGCTCTTGTGGTTTCCAGATTTCTCAACACATACTTGCCAAAGACAGCCTCAATGTTCAGTTAGAAAGCTATTTCACGTGGGTGAGAGGGGAGTGTGGTCAGGCCCCAGTTCTGGCCTCAGAGCAGTGGTAGCGACTATGGCAGCAGCTTTCACTTCTGGAGCTCTCCACTTACAGACGCAAGGGCAACTGAGCAGTTGATCTGAGTATCAGGCCTGAGTGATAGTCATGGGTTGAGGAGGAGTGCTGGTATGGCAGAGTTGGTGGTGGCAAGGAAGAAGAAATCCTACTCACAGTTGCAGGGCAGAAAAGAGTGCTTGTGGATGCTCATAAACAAGAGCACAGGTCAGTAGAGAAGTTAACACCTCACTCTTGACAGTTCCACTATGCAGGAACAGAAAACTTACAAGCCTCTGGAGATATCTCAGAGAATGACTGCATTAAACCTCTGAAACTAAGGGAGCATAACCTCCTCTTGACAACGGACTCAAAAGTCAAGTAGTTGACTGGGAAAATGCCAGAAAGGGGAAAAAGTCAAACTATACAAGGTTACTTTTTTGGTGAAAAGGTATTTTCTTCCATCCCTTTGGATGAGGAAGAACAAAACATACAATCAAAGGAAGACAGTAAAGTCAAACCTCCTACATCCAAAACCTCCAATAAAAATGTGAAATGGTATCATGAAGAGTTCAAAAAGGATTTTGAAAATCAAGTAAGGGAGGTGGAAGACAAATTGGGAAGAAAAATGAGAGGAAGGAAGAAAATCACAAATAAATGAGCCAACAGCTTGCAAGGGGAGACCCAAATATATGCTGAAGAATATAGCACCTTTAAAAATAGACTCACCCAAATGGCAAGAGCTTCAAAAATTCAATGAAGAGAAGAATGCTTTATAAGGCATAAATGAACAAATGGAATAAGAAGTCCACAAGCTCACTGAAGAAAACAGTTCTTTAAAAATTAAAATGGAACAGATGGACCCTACTGACTTTATAAGAAATTATAAAACAAAACCAAAAGAATAAAAACAATAGAAGGCAATGTGAAATATCCCATCTGAAAAACAACTGACCTGGAAAATAGGTCCAGGAAAGATAATTTTTAAAAAAATTCTTCTACCTAATAATCATGACCAAAAAAAGAGCTTAGATATCATCTTTCAAGAAATTATCAAGGAAAACTGCCATGGTATTCTCGAACTGGAGCGTAAAATAGAAATGGAATGAATTCACAGATCATCTCCTGAAAGAGTTACCAAAAGGGAATCTCCTATGGATATTATAGCCAAATTTCAGAGTTCCCAAGTCCCAGAGAAAATATCACAAGCAGTCAGAAAGAAAAAAAAAAACATCAAGTATTGGGGAAACACAATTAGGACAACACAGAATTTAGCAGCTTCTGTACTAAGGGATCGAAGGGATATTCCACAGGTCAAAGGAACTAGGATTAAAACCAAGAGTCACCTACTTAGCAAAACTCAGTATAATACTGCAGGGAAAAAATTGAATTTCTATGAAATAGAAAAGTTTCAAGGATTCTTGTTAAAAAAAAAAAAAGACCTGAATAGAAGATTTGACTTTCAAATAAAAGAATCAAGAGAAGGTCAACAGGAAATAGAAATCTTAAGGAACTCATTAAAATTGAAATGTTCATATTCCTACATGGAAACATGATATTAGTAACTCTGAAACCTGTTTCATTATTACGATAGTTAGAGGGAATATACATATACATATATTCACCCAATATAAATATGTGTGTATATATACATATGATATAGGTATATATACATATACGTATATATGTGTATGTATGTATGTGTATACCTAGATAGGGGGCATAATGTTAGCTGAATTTGAAGGAAGAATACATAAAAATAAATTTTACTGTTTAGTAAAATGTACTAGGAGAAACAGAAAGGGAAAGGTAGAATATAAAAAAATTATCTCACATAAAAGAGGCAAGAAAGAGCTTTTACAATAATGGGGAAGTGGGGGCACATGAAAGGAAATAAGTGAGTCTCAATGACTTTGGCTTAAGGAAGGAATAACCCACACCCAAAAGGATATGGAAATCTATTTAACTCCCAGGTAGGCAGGGGGTAAGGGGATAGAATAGGGAAGATAATGGAAGGGACAGCAAAATGGAGAAAGGGATAATCAGAAGCAAACACTATTCTGGAAGGACAGGTCAAGAGAGAGGGTTGAATAAGTGGAGGGCAGGATGGGACAGAGGGAAAGGTGATTAGTTTTTTGCAACGTAACTATTATGTAAATGTTTTACATGGCTAAACATATATGACCTATATATGACATATATAAGATCTTGCTTTCTCATTGAGGGTGGGTGGGGTAGGAAGAAGGGAGAGAATGTGGAAATCAAATCTTTAATAACGAATACTGAAAATTGTTTTAGCATACAACTAGGAAATAAGATGTATAGGCAATTGGGTACAGAAATCTTTTTTTTCCTACAGGAAAATAGAGGGGACAAACATGGAAGAAGCTGGAGTCATAGAAGAGCGGGCAGATTGGAGGAAGAGGTGAATGGGGTACATGCTTTCCTGAGGTGGGGGTGCAGAGAGATGGTGAGAAAATTGAGAATTCAAATTCTTGTGGAAGTGAATGTTGAGAACTGAAAAATACATTACATATCAAAAAAAGAAAGTTCTTAAGAGTTACAAATA
>JAQQSK010010011.1:0-12847 GCA_028658325.1 Potorous gilbertii | reverse complement strand
AAATACAAATTATTGGGTACAAAAGAGAAGATGGGGACAAGGGAAGGGAGGGATGTTAGAGGAGAGGGCAGATCAGTGATAGGGACAATTAGAATGTTCGGCATTTTGGGTGAGGGGAGGGGAGAAATGGGGAGAAAATTTGGAACCCAAAATTTTGTGATAATGAACGTTAAAAGTTAAACAAATAAATAAAATTTTAAAAAATGCACTTGTTTAAGTATGTCTAATTGAAGTTTCTTAAATGTGATCTTATTTAATTACAGCTGAATTAATGCAGTAGTTCAACATGAAAAGGTTCTCTACCCCTGGACTAGAAATCAAAAAGGACTGACTTCAATACCAGCCTTTGACCCTGTGTGGGATAAAAAGACCTTTATTCAAAATCTTAAATAAATGAAGAGGCCTCTCAATAAGAACAGAAAGAAAAGGATTTATTACAGTTCTCGAGAAAGTCATGTCCTTCCACCAGGTCAGGGAAACCTGATGGAAGGGGGCAACTTACAGAAATTGAAGCACAGGTTTTATACCCTAATGCAGAGAATCCCACCCCCCTACTATCCCACCTCTCCATTGGCTGGGACTCAGTCTCACAATCTAAGTGCGGATAAACTAGACAAACCCTGGGAAATCTTCACTTATCCCAACCCAATTACCTCATCTAATATCTAACAACTGCTGATGTGACTTTAGAAAAGAGAGGAGGGGGAGAAGCAGGAGCTGGCAGCGTTGATTTTGCAACAGCACAACAAACAAAGGGGAGATTTGAGTAACTCCCAAGTTTCAGCTAAAGCCCAAAGCACTTTCACAAAAAAAGCTGGTAGCTGGTAAGCAGGGGTTGGGCGGGGGTAACCAAATGACTATCCACAAACCTTGCATACCTGAAACTCAGGTATCCAAGGAGAGAGGCCATATGGAAGAGAAATTTTATTTAAAAAATCCAATATTCCCCATATTTTTATTATGAAAATTCTTCACAATCTCCTCATCTCACTCAACACTTACTTTGTTACCCTGGACAAGTCTTTTTTAACACTTATCTACCTTAGTTTCCATAGCTATAGAATGGGGCACTTATCTTGCAGGGTTGTTGTGAAGAGGAAATGAGATAAAACTCATAAAACACTTAGCACAGTGCCTGACACATAGTAGGAACTATATAAAGCTAATTTCTTCCCCTTTTCCACTAATCCATGCCAGTTACTATGCTAATCCCTGTGGAAATAAAGAAGGTAAAAACAACCCCTTTTTTGAAGGAGCTCAGAGTCTAATGGAGAAAATATGGGAGCAACTACTTGTATATCAGATATATACAGAACAGAATGGAGATAATATCAGAGGGAAGGTTGTTGTCCTTTGTTTTTGAAGAGGGTCAAAATGACATCACTATGCTAGAGTCAAATATCAGTGTGCCTGACTGTAGCTGATCAGACCATTATGAGCTTGGAATGTTCTACCACATTTGGGGTGGATTTTCTAAATATGCATATCTTATGTTTCTTTTGAGCTCTTTCAATTATGCTCTGCTCATAGAGCACATCACTTTCTCTGATGTGTGTATGCCATGCTGAGCAGACCTGTGCCACACTATTCCATGTCACACAATCAATTTCAAAGCTCTTAAGAGAGAAACTTATTGCTTCTTCTGACTACCATGTGAATGTTTGCTCTGTGTGAGTTCTCCATATAATAATCTTTTTGGCAAGTATATGATTTACATTTTAACAATGTGGTCAGCCCATTAGAATTGCATTCTCTGAAGCAGAATTTGAATGGTTGGTAGTTTGGATCCCGAAAGTACCTCAGGGTCAGACACCTTATCTTGGCAGGTGATCTTCAGACTCTTCCCAAAACAATCGAAATGGAAGTGATTCCATTTCGTGGCATGGTGCTGGAATACCTTCTAGGCTTTACAGGCACACAATGAGGTCAGTACAATGACTGTACACCTTCAGTTTGGTAGTGACTCTAAAACCTCTTCTCTCTGATACTTCCCTTTGGAGCCTTCCAAACACTGAGCTACCTCTAATAATGCATGCATCAATCTCATTTTCAATGTAAAGTAAATGAACTTATCCGCAGCATTTAACATTTCTCCGTTTGCTATAACCAATGTTTGCACATATGGATAGTGTGGTGGTGACTGATGGAGCACCTGTGTTTTTTGGGGGTTAATTGTCAAAATTTGGTTGCCCAGAGTTCATCAATACTGTAAGTCAATTTCATGATGGCATGTTTGTCCAAGTTCTGGATCATCAACAATGCTCTTGTGCTTTCCTGGTCATTAAGGAGTGAAACAAAGATGTATGCTTGCATTTTAGTATGATGTTTTCCCATGTTGTCAAATACTTTCAATAAGGATGAACATGGTAACAGTCAGCTAAGGCTCTCACAGTAAATTCTTCAGCTTGATAAAGCTACAAGCCAAGACCAAAGTGAAAGAAGTGTTGGTGCATGATTTTCTGTTTGCAGATGATTGTGCATTCATTTCAGCCTCTGATGCTGAGAAGAAGCTAAGTATGCGTGGATTCTCTGCTGCTTGTGTTAATTTTGAGAAGGAAAGCATTAGTATTATGGAAGGTAAGGAAAGGTTTCTTTCAAAAGTAAGATTTCAGTTGGAACTTAAGGAAGCCACGGATTGAAGATAGGTATGTCGTTATATTCCAGGTATGGGAGACAGTCAGTGAAAATTCACTGAGCATGGAGATAGAGTATTTTCTAAAAGGAACAATTTCCTGATCTGTAGAATAGAGATAATAGTACCTACAGAATTATTGAGAGGACCAAACGAAAATGGAAAGCACCTGGCCAACCTTAAAATTCTATATAAATACTACCTATTATGAGTAACAGTAAATAGACCAATGTCACAAGATCATAGAGAACAGTGAAAGGAACATATCGTATGACCAGAAAGGTGAAAAGAGACTAATTTATGAAAGACTTTCAAAGTCAAAGACAATATTTTATATTTGATCCTGGAAATAATAGAGAGCAACTTGAATTAACCAATAGTAGATTGACAAAGCCAAATCTTTTCTTTAGAAAGATTGCTTTGATAGCCAGGTGGTAGATGGGCTGGATTAGAAGAGATCAAGGTAGAGATTTCAACCAACAGGTTATCACAATAATCTTGGCATTAGTAAATAAGGTCCCATACCAAATTGGTAGCAATGTCAGGATAGAGAAGGGGGCACCAAGCTCTTGCAGATATAAAATCAATAACCCCTGGCCATAGATTGGACAGGAACAGGGAGCGGCAGTTAAATTGAAACTTCTAGGATAATATATACGTTTCAATCCTGGAGGATTGGAAGTATGTTTGTACCTATTATAATAATAAGGAAGTTTGGAGGAGAAGAGAATGTGTTGGGCGATGAGAGTGATAATGAGTTCAAATTTGAACATATTCAGCTAGGGTTTCTGTGGGAAACCCAGTTAGAGAAGTCCAGGAGGCAACTGGAGATGTAAGATTAATGGTCAGAAAAGATGATAGGGCTGTATAAATACATGCCAAAACAATCTACAAAATGGTTTCATGTGGGCTTGATAGGAATAGAAAGAATCCGCTTTACGCTAGGAAGTTTTGTTTTCAAGGAAATTTGTCATATGCTTCCTATAAATAGTGAATAATCCTCACAAATTTAAACATGACTCAAGAAAAATTACATTGGCACACATTTCAATAGCACTCACATTTCATAGATCGAAGAATTCTGTGCTGCATAATCAAACTTTGTAATTAATGCCAGTGGAACCATTGCCCTTGATTTAGTCTGCCTCCTAGGATTACCTCTCTTTACATCTGAAAGAGCGGTACACCCCTAAGGGAGTCAATAACCTTTTTTAGTCCTTCTTCTTCCCAATACTCAAGTGACTCATATGATCCCTATCTCTCCCTTAGCCCCTTGAATTGCTTTGTATGGTCTATAAAATCCCATTTCTTAACTGTGAGTCTGCAGTTGCTCTTAACTCTAGATTAACTCTGGATTCAACTCAGCTCCTTGACCTGACTCCTGTAGTGCTGATTACCGTAACCTCCCACATCTCTGTCAATGGTCATGGTGAGTAGAACAGTCCTGGTCTTCTCAGATTCTTCTGGTGGTTACCAAAGACCTAGGCTCCTGCTGCTGCTGCTGCTACTGGTAGTAGTGGTGGTGGTGGTCATAGTCCTTTTATACAAAATTGACCATGAAATGTGCCAAAGAAGAGAGAGAATCAGCTGCTACAAAGACTGGAACCATGGCAAGGAGGTGAAATGGAACTAGCATCTAGATAAAAGAGTTCTCTGTGGGTCAAACATCAGTCACTTAATCCTCTAACAGAAAAAAAAAATGAAATGATCACAAAGCATTACATAAGACTGAGGATTACTTTAACTAGATAAGAAAAGGACAGCATTTTGATTCTCTTTCCCAGAACACAAATCTTCCAGATTAGGAAGGAAAAGTCCTAGAGATGTCAGAACTCTTTGTTTGATTCAGTGTAATAAGTGTCCATGCCTGAAGCATTGTGCAATTATAGAATTGTAGAATCTTAGAGTTCTTTTTAATTAATTATTTGATTGTTGCAAGGATTTATTATCTTTCTTTCCCACTGTACCCCAATAGAACAACAAAAATATAATATATATATATATAATAAAAAAGGAAAAATAATCTCCCCAAGAGAACATAAAAATGAGAAAAGGACCCCATGTGTACAAAAACATTTATAGCAGCCAAGAATTTGGACCAAGAATTGGAAATTTTTGTGGTGGCCAAGAATTGGAAATTGAGAGAATGCTCCCCATTGAGGAGAATGGCTGAACAAGTTGTGGTATACGAATGTAATGAAATACTATTGCACTATAAGAAATGATGACCAGATGGATTTCAGAAAATTCTGGAAAGATTTATGTGATGTAATGCTGAGTGAAGTGAGCAGAACCAGGAGAACATTGTTCACAGAAACAACCACAATGTGCAATGACTGACTTGTATAGACTTAGTCCTTCTCAGCAAGGCAAGGGTGTAAAACAATGCCCAAGGACTCATGATGAAAAATACCATCCACATGCAGAGAAAGAGCTGTGGGGTCAGAATACAGAGCAAAGCAAAGTATTTTCTTTTTTGTTTTATTTTGTTTTGTTTTCTTTCTCGTGGTTTCTCCCATTCATTGTAATTCTTCTATGCAACATGATTAATGTGAAAAAAGTGTTTAATGGGAATGTATGTGTAGAGCCCATATCAGATTGCTTTCCATCTTGAAGAGGGAGGAAAAAGGGAGGGGGAGAAAATAAATAAATTAGAAAAATATTTACATAAGACCCTCATAACAAATAGGCATAATCTATCAATTGCAAAGATTCAAATTGGTCAGGCCAAACTTATATGAATCATTCTTGATTTGAATTTCATTGTTTCTCTGCCAGTAGATTTGTACGATGTTTTATCTTCAGTCCTCTGGACACATGGTTTATTATTGCATCGACAAGAGTTCTAAAGTCTTTAAAAATTGTTTTTCTCTATAACGTCATCATTTGTCCTACTCACTTCAGTCTGTCAGTTTACAAAGGTCTTTCCAATTACCTCTGAAGCTGTCTATTTTATCATTTCTAATACAGGAATTCTATTCCATCATACACATACACCATAATTTTTAACTATCCACCCTTGGGAGAGTACCCCTTCAGTTTCCAGTTTGAGGCTACAATGAAAAGACTATGTGAATAAAAATGAAAAAAATTGTACATTTGATCCTTTTCATGTTTTGTTGACTTCTATACCCCACTGCCTCACCTAAAATCCTATACCCAGAATGGGGCTTGGAACTCCAGATGAGTAAAACCTTCGTTACGGAGAGCAAGATTATCACTTCTAGTATGCTTTGGTTATTGAAAGCTAAGATCACATTGTTTTTCCCCCTAGCTTTCATGTGATGTGACTGACTTGCTGAACTTGAAATCTACGTGTCTTCACAAGTAAAGCCTTATCTTCACATATAATGATGTCTGTTACACATTGACTATAAACCTGAGTAGACATAACAAAGGATCTTCACTAATTTAATTCAATTCAATAAAAAAAAACTGTATTGAGTTTCTACCATATCTTAGATGATCTTATGTTTGTGGAACATCATAAGCATAATACCTGACTTAAAATATTACATAATGTTGTATATATGTAATCTCTTTTGTGCTCTGCTCCCTGAGAGGTAGGTGCCATTATTATTGCCTCCATTTTTACACATGAGGAAACTGAGGCTGAGAAAGTTTGTGACATGACTAGCTTCAGTCAACTGGTATCTGAGGATGCACATCAACACAGTCTTCCTGACTCTAAATCTACTGCTCTAATGCAGTGCACCACCTAGCTCCATGATATGTAACAAAACATGACCCTGTTTATGTTATCAAGGAGTTTATGCTCCAGTTGTTTGAGGAAGGAGTAGGGCAACAAGTACACAGAAAAGTTACATGTAGGGATAGGGATAACGATAGCAAAGGAAAAATACAAACTAAGGGATCTAGGAAAATTTGAAGACATAAGAGAATGTGATTTTGCTTGAATGGATGTGAATGAATTTTTATGACTAAAACAAAATTTTCTTAATGGCATGAACAAGAACAGCTTGAAAGACTTTATGAACCTGTCATTGTAGCAGGGCACCATATAATTAGAAAGCTGCCAGTTTTAAGTTATAGAATGTTATCCTGGGCCCTCTGATCTAATACTAAGGTGCACCAATGAAAGGGAAAATATCCACTGAGAATGGGAACACTGATACAAACCTGGGGCAGTGGTAGGAACAGAAGTGGGTGGGGTGTTTTCACTTGACACATGTTTTCATAGAATCATATTCAAAAGCAGGATTGACAATTTCATGTTCAGGTCAGCTTGAATGACTAAGATAATATTGTTCAATGTGAATCAGAAGGAAGGTATGGGTGAGTGGGTATGTATACCACTTTTATGGAAGATAGCTAAAAGCAAAAGTCAAAGTGGAATAAAAGGAAAGAGAGGAAATGTAAACTAATCCTTACATGATATCTATTCTTCCTGTTACAGGTAAGGTAGGTAAGATAAAGAGATGAGAAAGCAGCAACTATTCCTTTCCACTCCCTAAGGAGTACACCAGTCCTAGTTCAAAGTTATGGCAAATGTAATTCAAAGACCAATTCAGAAAGACATCTGGAACCATAGCTTCTATTTTTAAAACAAGTCCAGTACACTAATATTTTAGCTAATTTTCATGAACTAGGAAGTGACAGTAACCAAAGATAAACATCTTCATACCAGAATAGTGGAGCATTCAGGGCCACATGTTTTGTGGTAATGTTTCCTTGTATATTGATGGGTTTATTCTCTTTACTTGGATGTGGCCCCAGGGAAGTGTTGCATACCAGGTTTTGCTTTAAGGTCCCTATAGTTTTGTAAAGAACAAATGTGGAAGGAATGATCATGATCAACAGCAGTATTTGTAGATCAATTTCACCCATTAAAAAAAGCCTTTCATCAATAATTCCCTCTTCTATTGGTCATTATTTTGTGAATGACCTCAAAATTTGGGAAACTAACAGATCCTGAATCCTCAAAGTCTATATCTCAGAATTTTGCTTTTCTCTTAGAATTACAAGGCCTTAAGGGGCAAGGTTTCTCTTGCTAGAATTCTATGTGTACATTTAAAAATAATATACCACATAAGAACAGGCACCAAATAAAACCTATTGAATGGTAGAGAACATGTTGTACAATATTGATTCTAGGTAAACTTTTCTTTACAGAGAATGATGACTCTAGCTACAAGACTCATCAATGGATCCCACTTCCAGGTGAAAGAATTCATTCTTATGGGACTCCCTGGAATCCATAGTTGGCAACACTGGTTATCTCTACCCCTGGCTTTACTTTACCTCTCTTCCATAAGTGCCAATTTGCTCATCTTTATCACCATCTGGAAGGAACCCAAATTGCACCAGCCCATGTACCAATTTCTAAACATTCTGTCTGTTGTGGACATAGGCCTGGCCACCACCATCATGCCCAAAATATTAGCCATCTTTTGGTTTGATGCCAAGGCCATCAGCCTCCCTCAGTGCTTTGCTCAGATCTATGCTATACACTGCTTTGTATGCATGGAGTCAGGCATCTTCCTCTGCATGGCTTTTGACAGATATGTGGCTATTTGCCAACCTCTCCACTACCCCACCATTGTCACAGACTCTTTTGTCTTCAAAGCCACAGTTCTCATGGTGTTGAGGAATGGACTGGCTGTTATTCCAGTGCCTGTGCTGGCTGCTCAGAGAGATTACTGTTCCTCAAATGAGATTGAACACTGCCTGTGCTCCAACTTGGGGGTCACCAGCCTGGCCTGTGATGATAGGAGGCCTAACAGCATTTTCCAGATGATCCTGGCTTCATTCATAATGGGCGGTGACTTAACTCTGATCATCCTTTCTTATGCCATGATCTTCTGGTCTGTTCTAAAGCTGAACTCAGCAAAAGCTGCATCCAAAGCCCTGAGCACCTGTAGCTCCCACCTCATCCTCATCTTATTCTTCTATACAGTCATTGTTGTAATCTTTGTCACACATCTAGCAGGGAGAAAGTATCCCTTGATCCCTGTGCTCTTCAATGTGCTACACAATATCATCCCCCCAGCCCTCAATCCTATCGTGTATGCATTTAGAACTGAAGACCTCCGGTTAGGCTTCCAGATGGTGTTTCTGTCAGGCAAAAAGAGCAGATGAGTTCAAAGCAACCAGACTGGAGTCAAATTTCCATTTTGTACAATTTGCACTTCCTCCAGATAAGTAGAGGCCTAGATGGATTTCTTTTTACTCTGTGAGCAACAGTTATAACATCTCACAAGTGTTTGCTATGTCTTCAGAGGGTTTCCTAGATATTATGATTCATTTCTGACATCATGTCAGAATACAACAAGGTAATTCTGATGAACTAAAAGTTTTTATCACAGATTATGACTTATTGAAACCACCTAAGAATGTCTTGGATGAATACAAATGATCCCACTTGGGGTATAATGAACAGTGGAGACTGGAAGGCTTTGTACACAAATGAGATCTCATACATCTATTTATAGGTGGCTATGTGGTGGAGTAGTTGGAATACAAAGCCTGGAGTCAAAATCTTCTGCATTCAAATCGGCCTCAGACACTGACTAGACGTGTGAGTCTGGGAAAGTCATTTAACCTTGTTTCCAGCAGATTATTCATCTGGAAAATGAGCAGAAGAAAGAAATGGCAAAACATTCCAGAATCTTTACCACAAAAACTGAAGGGATCAGAAAAACAAAAACCATCCATGTAGCTTCCATCCTTTTAATGACTGACAATGAGTTGTTCAATAAGACTCTGTATAAAGGGATATATATGTCACAGGAGGACTTGGTTGCATTGACACTAAAAGTTTACAAACTCCAGACTTGCTGAAACCCAACTGGGCTGGTGAGACACAAGATGATATTCATCCTACAGTCTTGACCAATGAACTTCAAGTCCTTTTTTTTAAATCACACATCACTATTTGGCCATGGGCAAAATTTTGAGGTGGATACTCAATATTTATTAGTTTTCATATTTACAAATGCTCTACTGTTCCAAAAATTATGTACATTACAAACATGTAAAATAGAAAATTTAGAAGATGAGATGAAGATGGAATAATTGATCTAAAGCCCCTGGAATTTTGCAAGGAGAGTAACATGGTCACACATACCTATGACTTGTGTGTAAAGAGAATAGATTGTTGAAGGGAGAGAAAGACCTGAGCTGGGAAAGCACTTAGGAGGCTCTTATAATAGTATAGGCAAGAAGTCATGAGGTCCTGAAGCCTGAGGTTCAAGAATCTGCATGAACATAGAAAAGGGGAGAAGATTGCGAGACGTTTTTAGAGGCAGAAACAATAGATTAGATAGGTAGAGTGAGAAAGTGTTAGAAGTTGAGAGTGACACCAAAGATGTGAATTAGGATGACTAAAATGTTGATAGTGCCTTTGATGGCAATATGAAAGTTCCAAAGAAGAGCAGGTTTTGAGAGAAAGGTAAATTAATGAGATTTGAAACTCTGATACTCTTTTACACCAAAAAATGAAAATTGCATCATTGTTTATGGGCATGAGAGGGGAGGGCAAGAAAAAGAGAGACAGAGACAAAGAGAGAGGTCAGGAAAGAGTCTTGGTTTGCACCCACACATAGAGGAGAGAACACAGATGGTTGTCCTCATAATTAAAATAATTAAAAAATCATATAAGTAAAAAGAAATAAGAAAAAGGAGGAAGGTGGACCATAAAGAAATTCAAAGAAAGGCAAAATAAATTCCTACTTTCAAACACTCAACGTCTATGAGGGGAGAAAACATGTAAACAACAATGAACAAGCAAGAAATGTACAGGATGGACCAGAGATAAGGCACTAGCATGAAAAGGGGATCAGGAGAAGCTGCTTGAAAGAATCTGTGAAAGTGAGGGGCACAGAAAAGAAAGGAGAGAATTGCCGACATGCGAATGGTCAAGTTGAGAGTTGGAGTGTCTCCTGGGAGGAATAGAATATAGGCCAGTGTCAATGAATCCTGGAGTAGATGGAGGGGAGTAAGGTGTAAAAAGTGATTATGATAACAGCAATAATTTTTAAAAAATGAAAATGGAAAGACAATGAAATATAAGTTCATTGGGCAAAGCTGCATGATTGCAGTTTGCTTAGAATTATCTTCACATAAAAATTCAAAACATGAAATTAAGAAGGTAGCAGAAAAGAAAAAACAATCTTGTCCCTGGGCAAATTTCCTCTCTGTGCCAGTTTCCCCATCCAGTCATCCACATGAGAGAATTGTAGAACCCTAAAGTTTGAAAACTGAGGAACCCAGACACCTGATCTTTTTGCTAGTTATTGGGCAAATATTAAGACTAAGCTTATAGTTTAGTACACCTAGACGAAGATTTGGGAAGGAAATGGAATGATCACTATGTGAGGTTAAAATTTCTGATGGGAAGTAAACCTTTCACTGAGAAAAGGGTTTCAAAGAAAAGCCTAAGCCTTTATGTTTTAGCTAAATAAACAAAACCCTAGTACAAGATATAATAATAATTGACTCTCAAAGTCAAAATGTAGCTCGTAGGAATCCATTTCTAGAGTTTGACATCACTGCACTGATAAAGGTACTACACTCCTAAACCAAAGGCTAATAATGCTACAAAAAGAAAACATTATTTAAAGAAGATTTCAATGTTCCCATTTCAGAGCTGAATGCATCCAAAAGAGAAACAAAGCAGAAAGTTCAGAGCTGAAAATACTGTTGAAAAACTTAGATTTTAAAAACTGTTAGACTCCTTGGAAAGTGAATATATATGAAACTACTTCAATATCATTTAGTATCACAAGGTATCATTAGCAGGGGTGAAAACCTGATCATGTGATACAAAAACACAAACAGGTGAAGCATAAGCTTCACAGACAGTTACAAGATAAAAATTATCATTAACATGCAGAATAAAAAGAAAATGAATAGAACTCATTTGACTCTATATAATGATATCCTGAGAAATGATATCGTAGAAGAATAAATCATAGAAAAAATAATTATGCAAAAGAACATGATAACAATATAATAACATATCAATTTAAGGAAAATGAAATGAAAGAGTCCATCTGGAGAAAACAATTGTATCTGTGAAAATTTAAGTAGCCTCAGAGAATTTGGCTTGCCCTCTTTTCTCTTTGAACTTTTCGTCCTATCAATCTTTAAAGAAAAAGAAAATTATGGAACAAGCAGAAATCATATGATTATCTCAATAGGTGCACAAAAAGCCTTTGACAAAATACAACAATTTATATTAAAAATATTAATGAGTAGGAATAAATGGACCTTTCTTTAAAATAATAAGTAATATGTATCTATAATCATTGGCAAGAATTGTCTGTGATGGGGATTAGCTAGATGCCTTCCCAATTAGATCAAGGACGAAGCAAGAATGGCCATTATCAACACTTTTACTGAATAGTGTACTAGAAAGCTAGGTATAGCAATGAGTAGAAAAAGAAGTTGAAGGTATTAGAATATGAATGAGTAAGCAAAACTATCACTCTTTGCAGATGATATGATGGCATACTTGGAGAATCCTACTGGATCAACTGAAAAAAACTGCTTGGAATTCTGAACAACTTTGGCAAAGTTTCAGGATATAGAATAAATCCACATTAATTATCAACATTTTAATTTATTATCAACAAAGTTCAGCCCCAAGAGGTAGAGAAATTCCATTTAAAATGACTGGCAACAATATAAAATACTTGGGAGTCTACCTACCAAGAGAAACCCAGGAATTACATGAACATAATTAAAAAACACTTCTCACACAAAGTCATTTCTAAACAACTGGAAAATATTAATTGCTCATGTGTAGGCCAGACCAACATAACAAAAATGATAATTCTAACTAAATTATTCCACTTATTTAATGGCATTTCCAAACTACCAAAAATCGTTTTATAGAGTCAGAAAAATAATACCAAAATTCATCTGGAATAACAAAAAATCAAGAATCTGAAGGGAATCAACTTAAAAAAAATGTGGGGGGGGGTGGAGCCAAGATGGCGGAGTAGAAACACTCACCTATGCTAGGTCCGAACCCACAGCCCATAGATTTCCTGTAAAAAGAACTCCTGACAAATTCTGGAACAGTGGAAGCCGCGCAGCAACACAGTGAAGGAGATTTCTGCTGCAGAGAGCCCAGAAAAACCGACCGCAAAGGTACCCCGGACGGGAGTGGAGTCCTTCTCCGGGCCGAGCGCTCCCCTCCCCCGCACCGGCCACGCGGCACTGAGAGGAGCGAGCAGAGCCCAGCAGGCG
>JAQQSK010010010.1:0-12847 GCA_028658325.1 Potorous gilbertii | reverse complement strand
GCAAAATTGCCAACCTGGACCCTGAGAAATGTGTGTTCCCCAACTGATAAATGGTCAAAGGATATGAACAGGGAATTTTCAGAGGAAGAAATTAAAGCTATAATCATATGAAAAAATGTTCTTAATCACTATTGATTAGAGAAATGCAAATCAAAACAACTTTGAGATACCACATCACACCTATCAGGTTGGCTAACATGACAAAACAGGAAGATGATAAAAGCTGGAGAAGATGTGGGAGAATTGGGACACATTCATTGTTGGTGGAGTTGTGAGCTGATCCAACCATTCTGGAAGGTAATTTGGAACGATGCTCAAAGACTAGAAAAATTTGCATACCCTTTGAGCCAACTATATCACTTCTGGGACTCTGTCCCAAAAAAGTCACAGAAATGGGAAAGGGTCCCACATGTACAAAAATATTTATAGCAGCTCTCTTGGTGGTCGTCAAAAACCGGAAATCAAGGGGATGCTTATCAAGTGGGGATTGGCTAAACAAGTTGTGGTGTATGAATGTAATAGAATACTATTGTGCTATGAGAAACGATGAACAGGAAGACTTCAGAGAAGCCTGGAAAGACTTAAATGAACTGATGAAAGAAGCAGAATCAAGACAACTTTGTACACAGCAACAACTACATTGTGTAAGGAATTTTTCTGGTAGACTTAGTACTTCACTGAAATGCATGGACTTAAAAAATTTCCAATGGACTCGAGACAAAATGCCTTCCACATCCAGAGAAAGAACTATGGAATTGAATTGCAGACAGAAACAGATCATTTTCTTTTGTATTATGTTATGTTTTGTTTTGTTTTATGGTTTCCCTCATTCATTTTAATTCTTCTATGCAACATGCATTTAATAGGAAAGTATATGTTGAAACTATGTAAGATTATACACAGTCTCAGGGAGGAAGTGGGGAGGGAGGGAAGATAAAGGGGAGGAAGTGGGAAAAAAATCTAAGATACATGGAAGTGATTGTCAAACACTGAAAACAAATAAAATAATTCAATTTTTTTTAAAGAAAAGGTATTCATGACATATTTTTAGGTTTCCTCTACACTATCAGTATTATCTCTATTGATTTCTTAAGTCTAGATAATCAAGAAAACAATAAATCTAGTGTTTATTTGTATAAAAGAAAAGAAATGTGTGGGTGACTTTGCTCTCACCCTGACCTGCATTGGAATCCTAGATCTGCCACTTCCTCTCTGTGTGGCCACAGATAATTCCCTCCCGTCTATGGGTCTCAGTTTCCTCTTCTGTAAAAGAAGGGCTATTAACCTAGGGGGATCATAAGAATTTTGGTCTGAAAACAATGACGGCTGCAGTTCTCAAGGACACCACAAGGTGTCAGCACAAATGAAGAAGCCCAGGCCTGAGGAATTAGCCATTGTCCTGTTACTGGGAGGGGGCAACGTCACAAGATGGGGAAGCAATGCACCAGGTGCTCTTTTCTTAACCTGCTGAAGAAAACATTCCCTCCTCCCTGTCGGATGTGCATGTCTGCGCAGAAGCAGGAAAGAGTCCATGCACTGGGAGCAGGCTTGCCTGGGTTTAATCCTGGCTCGAGCTGTGGCTGGCTGTGGGATTTGGGGCAGATCCTGCCCCTTCTCTGTGCCTTCCTCAGGAAATTGAGTTGGATTGATGCTTTGGGGGACAGAAATAACTGAATTTGATGATCTCTAAGGTCTCTGACTCCAAAAAACCCTGAGTTCATTAATTAAAAAAAAAAAATCCTGGATTTAGATTCAAAGAACTAGAGTTCAACCTTGTATTGGTTCCTACCCACCATATCACTTTGCATAAGACATGCTACTTCTCTAGTCCTCTGAATCCTTCTGGGTGAAAGGCAGGAAAGGAACCAAGTATTTACTCAGCACCTACTTTGTCTTTACATATATTGTATCATTTGATGCTCACAAATCTGGGAGGTAAGCTGTTAGTATTTCCATTTTATAGTTGAGAAAACTGAAGCAAATGTAGGTAAAGTAAGTTGCCTGGGGTCACAAAGAGAATAAGTGTCTGATGTAGGATTTAAACCTAGATTTTCTTGACTCTTGGCCACCACCGTAAAGTCTCTTCACAGTGTTACTTAGTTGACTAAAGAAGAAATAGTGACCTAGAATCAGGAAATGGATTCTTAACCTTTATGTTGCCATGCACCCCTTGGGCAGAATGGTCAAATCTCTCAGCCCCGTCCTCGAATCACGTGTTAAAATTCATAAAATAAAATATATAGGATTACAGAAGAAACCATGAAATACTTATCACAATCTTTAAAAATAAATAATTAAAAAGCCATGGACCCCAAGTTAAGACTCTGTGGACATAAGGATCATGAAGGAGTAGACCCACTTGGAAAGTAAAACAGTGATGTGGAATCTCCCAACAAATGGAGCCGTCCGCGAACTCCTGGTTTCCTTCAAGCCTTCTACTGGAAATCTTAGACTACTCACCCCATTCCCAGCCTCTTCTGACTTTCTTCCCCAAAATGACATCATTTTTTTCAAATCTAGCACGTAGTCAGGGTATAATAAATTCCTGTTGATTGGTATGTTGAGCATGGTTCTCTCTCAATGGCAAGTTTCAGACAAAGACAAGTTGTTGTTTTCTGTTTGTTTGCCTGATGTTTGAGGGGATTATTGTTCGAGTACAGGTTGGAATAGATGAGGTTCCTTAACTCTAAGATCCCGTCAGTCCTTGGAACTTGAAGTTCCAGCTATGCTATAAACTAGTTATTTGACCTAAATTGACAAGTCATCTGACCTTTCTTAGACTGTGTCCTTCATAAAAGTAGGGGACTAAGGGGATGACAAGATAACTGATGAGGAGGATGAAGATAGATATAGTGAGGATGATGAAGGTGTAGAAAAAATCCCTCAGAGTTCCTGAAGCGAGATAAGCCACCTTGTGAAATAGCAGTTTCCCATTACTAGAAGCCTTCCAGTTATATATGGATGGCCATTTGTCAGGGATGTGATGGAGATGATTCTTGTTCAGGCTTGAGCTGGGCTTTGAGATCACCTCCAACTAATAGATTCTGTGACACTAAGAGACTTAAAGTTCCTATTCTGACGCTAATCATTTGCATGATCTCGAGGGAATCAAGAACTTGGCTTCTTCCTTGAGATATGGAAACAAATGATCATAAGATTCCTTGACAGCAGCTCTGACACCCTATGGTTCTGTCTGGGAAGCATCTTTCTATACATTGTTCTTCAACTTTTTCAGGTCTCAGTTTTCTCCCGTGTAAAATGCAGATGTTGAATTAGATGACCTCAAAAGACCGAAGACTTCACATCTGGTGACAGGAAGGAGATGTTAGGAAATTCAGAGAGGACTCTGACTCCAGTCCTGACTCTAAGTCCCTGAGAAAGATGTGGATGTGATTCCTTTCACGCTGTGTCCTCAGAAGTAGTGGCCAAATCTGAGTCAGAAATTTTAAAAAATGATTTACAATAACTGGGAATTCTGAGGTCACCTTTCCGTCCTCCGCATTCTAAGTCTGACACTATCCTCCCCAGGGACTTAAACATGCAATAGGATGGTGCAACCTTCCTTTGAAGGAATGTCTCGGTAATATCTGCTCTTACCATAATTCATTATCAAATGCCCTCTATAAAACTATTAAATCTAACTGGCAATCAGTAAAAACACCAGTGGGGACTCTTAAGGGACAGTACTAGAAAATCTTACCACCACTGAGCCTTACTTCCAGATGTCTGAGGAGAGTAGGACTCAGCTTCCCTTTGGGAACCCCTTCCACCAGTAGGAGTGGGAGAAGTGGCCTCAGAGTGGGTGTTACATCAGCACTGGGCCACATTTTCCCATAGGTAGGCCTCTGAAAAGGCCAGCTGAGCTGAGAGTAAGTTGCTAAACATCACAGTCCTAGAGCCTCTGAGAAAGACTTTGGATGTTCTTGTCTCTGTGGTTTCCTGGGGCCTTGCTATAACTTCCCAAGGCAGGGGACATGAAAATTTCCCTAGCCAGTTTCTCATGTTCCTTAATGACTTTTGCTGACTTCCTTAGTTTCTGGTGGCATCAGGAAACCATTAGGCTGCCTGCCTTTCCCTTCCTCAAACAGCCAGCGTGAACAGTGCCAGAGCTAGAAGGAAGTACTCCCCAGAGACCAATAACTCTCCAGAAATCTGAGGACATGGTTCCTGATTGAGGAGGCCCAGTGGCCTCATCACTGGGAGGCCAACTCCCCTGCTACTCCCCTGGCACATCTCAGACCCAGAACACCATGGGGTAGAAGGGCTGCCTCATTTCTCACAAAGGTGCTTAGAAAACCCCAGAAGGGACATCAGTGGACACATAATCTAACTCATATCTTAATCATAATCATGAATCCAACAAATGGGAATCCATTCTTTGCTTGAAAAGCCCAAGTGAAAGCACATAACAGACCCTCAAATACTTGTGGGCAGCACTTCTGTCTCACTTTGTCGTCATTTTACAGATGAGAAAACAGGCCTTTCCATGGGAAGTGACTTACACTCAACATATCAGCAGCAAGAAGTAGGGCCAAGAAACCCCACTGGCCTCCTGTCATCTTCGCCTTCTTTGAAACCTGCTTCCCACAAGTAAGAGTTTGGATGCTACTGCTTGACCCAGTTTGGTGCATTTCACTTATACTGTTATGGTGCTATTGAAAGAAACCCAGGAAGTCCATGAAATCCATGGTGTTTATTTCTGGGAAGAGAAACTAGACTTTCCATGCTTGGAAAAAAAATGTTTGGTATTCAGTTTGGGGTCCCATCATTTAGGCACATAGATTAGTCAGAGAACATTCCAAGGAAGGCACTCAAAATGGTGAAAGACATTGAGTCTGTGACATACAAGGATCCATCAAAGAAACTGGTGGTCTTTGGCCTGGAGAGGAAAAGTCTTAAGGTGGGATATGGAGCTACTTTCAAGTTTGGGAAGAGCTGTCATGGAGAGGAGAGAACGGATTTGTTTTGTTTGGTTCTATGAGGCAGAACCATGAGCAACGATGGAAGATGGAAATGGGGCTTTGCTCTCTCCCTAAGAACAAAAACTGCCCCACAGTGAAAAGGGCTACTCTGGGGACATTTCCTTGCCTGTAGGTTTTCAAACAGAACTGAATGACCACTCGTTAGGACACAGGCTTTATGAAGGATTCTTTTTCAGTTCTGAGCTGATTATATAAGCTTCTTATGAGTAGGTATTATTACAATTTTTATACTTAGACCACTAGCCCAGAGCACAGGGCCAGGCATGGAGTGAGACGGTAATAAATGTCCACTGATTGGCCAATTGATGGACTGACTTAAATGACTGGATAACCACTGAGGTCCCTGGCAGTTCAGTAATTCTGTGAGTCTATAACATATGTACAATTAATTTTTTCTTCCTTTTTTTAAGGAAAGAAATAGATATATTTTTGGTTTAGTAGAAAAATCACTACATTTAGAGATAGAGGAACTGTGTTCGAATCTTAACTATTAAATTCTATGTTACTGATCTTAGACAAGTCATCACTAACCAACCCAAGGACTCATTTTCCTTTTCTGAAAATGGGCACCTCACATATTGTACCACCTGCAAACATCCTTCTTCATCTTACAGCACTAGATGCATAGCACTGATTCTTGTGAAATGAAGGGGTCAAGCCATTTTATAGGTCTGAGCCTATTATCTATTGATGGTAAATGGTTTTTTTTGTTTGTTTTGATTTAATTTTTGTTTCTTTTTCTCCTGACAATTGTTCTGTCCATAGTTTGAAAAGGTAAGTTGGAAAAGATTTACCTGGGCTGGGCCACAGGGACAATACGATCCCTTGCCATATTTGTGCATGAACAGTTCTTCTGAAGGGCGAAGGAAAGGGACCAGACCCTCTCTACTCACCTCTGTCTCCCTGACTCTGCAATCCCCTTCCTGATGGAGTCTGCATCTGCAGAGCTAAATCCTGCTCACAGCTGTGCCTCGTAGCCTCCCCTTTTTCCATCTGCGTGTTTGTTTTTCCTGGTTTTATTTTTCAGTCTGCTATTTTGTATAAGCAAAATTATCCTTTCATGTCTTCTTCATCTCTGTTGTTTCTTCTGGATATTGTAAACGGTAGCATCTGTGGAGCTTATGTCCTAATTAGATTTCTAGAGGCCCAATAGGTGGGGTGAGCCAGTAGGCACGTGGCAAGGCCTAGGCAGAGGCAGTAGCAGGCAGTGGAAAACATGATGGTGTGGCTATGGAAGGACCTGGGTTCAAGTTTTGACTACCTTCCTTGATGCTTGTATGACTTTCAAATCCCTGGGTCTTCATTCTCTCACTGTCCAAAGAGAAGCGGGCTGAAAGTGCCCCTTTACCTCTGATGCTCTATGAGCCCATGGATTCCCAGCAGACCAGCCACTGCAGGCACTGATAAGGTGAAGTAAGAAGTCATGAAACGAACATCTGATGGGACAAATTGAAGAGGGTCATGTGATGTGCTCAAAGGGCTGAGAAGGATTAACCCCAGTATTCCTGACCCCAAAAGGCAGAAATGGGTGCAAGTGGTGACAAGGAATATCTAGCTTTGATATTAAGGGGAGGGAATTATAATAAAACCTTCCTAACCATTGCAATTGATCCTACCCAAGAAGTGCTCCCTGGAGGCATCTGGTGGTTGCATAGATGGTCTGGTAGGCACCTCTCTCAATCATCCTCTTCATTCAGTTTCCAATTCAATGTGGAGATGAAATGAGACGCTCTTGCAAGTCACTGAATATTTAGCTTTGCTCTAACTCAGCAAGGATATGCAACAAGGATACATCTCTCCAGGGATCCTCCCCCTCTACTTGTCTCTGGAAATTGGGCTGGTCAGTCACCAGTTACCAGGGGCTTGAAAGTGTGACCTTAGGTACTCACTAACTCTTGAGAGGCCCTAACTATAAGATGCTGGGACTCCTTATGCCCTCACACTAGGAAGGTGCACCAAGAAAGCTGGGGACAATCAAGAAGCGGGGAGAAGCAAGATGTTTTGGGGTCCTGGCACTGGCCGTCTTCAAGCCAGTGCTGGATGGTGACTTATTAGATATTTTATAGTGGAGGTTTTGTTTTACTTGGATGTGTTTTTCTTTTTATATATATATATAGATTGGACTAAATGACATCTAAGGTCCCTTTCCATTTTAAAATTTTATATATACATACACATACATGTATATATATATATGATACACATGTTTGTGTGTGTGTGTGTATACGTTTGTATATAGGTATCACTGATAGCCATTGTGGAATAAAAAGGAAAGAAAAGAGAGGAAGGAAGGAAGGAAGGAAGGAAGGAAGGAAGGAAGGGAGGGAGGAAGAAAAGAGGGGGAAACAGAGTTTTGCAGGAACTTTAAAGTTAACAAAGCATTTTCCTTGTGTTGGAATGAGTGCTGGAGTAGATACTAGCATCTGGGGTAAAATCCTAGCTCTAGTGTCTAACTATGTGATCTTGTACAAGTTGCTTAGCTTCTTGGGAAATAACTTGAACCCTAAGGTTCTTTCCCACTGTGACATTTGGAGATCCTAATATAAAGAGGTGCTGTGGTTTTTGGATACCAGACCTTGTGACCAGGAAGCCCTGAGTTCAAATCCAACCTCTGTTATATCCTGACTATATGACCTTGGACAAATGACTTTATCTCCTAATGCTCTAGGCATTTGAGAAATGGTCAGAGAAAGCAGAAAAGAGACCTTTTGTAATCGTAGGAGAGTGCCCTCCACTGACATTCCCAATACCCATTAAATTATAGGTCCAGTCTCTATCCCCCATCCCTATCATTCATTATCCTTCCCTTATATCCCCAATATGCCAGGAGAAAGGGAAGGAGAATCCCAGCATATCAGATAAACTTCCTTGCATAGAATTAAGGGAGAACATAGAAAAACCTTGCCCATGAGGATAAGGTATGGATGAGCTGTGATCTGCATCTTTGAAGGTACTTTTATTCCTATGAGATCTCAGATCCTTTGATGTACTTTATTACAGGGAATGATATAGTCCTAGATGTTGTCATTCAATCACTTTTCAGTCATTCCTGACTCTACCATCTGGGGTTTTCTTGGTCCATCCTTCTCCAGCTAATTTTACAGAAGCAACTGAGCAAATAGGGTTGAAGTGACTTGCTCTGGGTCACACATCTAGGAAGTGCTTGAGGCTGGATTTGAACTTGGAGAGAGGAGTCTTTCTGGCTCCAGGCTCAGCACTTTGTGCACTGCACCATCTAGCTGCCCCATAGTTCTGCATTTGGAGGACTTTTTGATTAAATAAGCAAAACATCTCAAATGAGGGTCTGAACCCCTCAGCCTGTCCCAGAAATGGAAGTGGGAGGAGAGAAGGGATCATCTCTGCCCCCTTAGATTACTTCTTTGCTCATGTCCTCTATGAGATTCTAACCCAGCACAACCTCTCTGTGAATTGTTTCCTAATAAGTATGTCCCTGGGCCTCCGGGATGGCTGCTCTGAAAAGAGACATCCATTCTGCCTGAGCAGAAACTAACCCCAGGTCTGCTTTCTCTTTCATGACTTCCCAAACTCCCCCACATTCCCACAATATGTAAGTTTGTAACAAAGACAAATAAACTGGATCCATAGGAGCAGGAGATGGGATGGGGGCAAGGATGACAGGCAAACAGATATGGTGACCGAGGTCAAGTGTGGATGTGGAGGGAGAAGAAGAAGAGAAAGACCAGGAGAAGATAGGGGGAGGAGAGAAAAAGGGAAAGAGGAAGAGGGGAGGGAGAAGGGGAGCAGGAAGAGGAAGAGAGGAGAGATGGAGGAGAAGAATAACAATGAGGAATGTAGGCGAGAAAGAAAAAAAGATGAGAGATCTCCCTCCCCAAAACAGGAGGGAGACAAAGGGAGAGAGAGAGGAAAAAATGACAATACAAATATGTCCCCAGAAAAAGGACAAAAGGAGAGGAGAGAGCAGGCAGGTCAGCTGGGACTGAGTTCTAGTTTAAAGAAAGGGGGAAGGGGAAGGTTGCTGGCTGATTTCTCTGTCTCCAGGTCCAGGAATGAGGAGAGTGAGGGCTCTGACTCTGAATCTTGGCTGACCATGGTGCTGAATGGCTCCATCTAAGCAGAGTCTGTTTGTGCTCAAGACTGTGCTGCCCTTCAAGAAAAAGTTTTTTCAATGGAGGGGAAAAGGGGGGAGGTGAGAGGGAAAAAGTGAAGCTTGCTCTCTTCACATTGGGCTTAAGGAAGGAATAGCATGCTCACTCAATTTGGTATGAAAATCTATCTTACACTACAGGAAAGTAGGGGAGAAGTGGGGTGTGGGGGGAATGATAGAAGGGAGGGAAAATGGGAGGAGGGGGTAATTAGACATGAACACTTTTGGTGAGGGACAAAGTCAAAAGAGAGAATAGAATAAATGGGGGAGCAGGGTAGGGTGGAGGGAAATGTGGTTGGTCTTACACAACATGACTTTTATGTCATTTATAACCTATATTTAATTGCTTGCCTTCTCAGTGGGGATGAGTAGGGAGGAAGGAAGGAAGAGAAGCTGGAACTCAAAATTTTAGGAACGAATGTTGAGAATTGCTTTTGTGTACAATTGGGAAATAAGAAATATAGGTAATGGGTTATAGAAATCTACCTTGTATTACAATAAAAGAAAGAAGATGGGGATAAGGAAGGGAGGGGTATGATAGAAGGGAGGGTACATTGGGGAAAGGAGTAATCAGAATGCAAGGCATTATGGGGCAGGGGGAAGAGATGGGGAGAAAATTTGGAACTCAAAATCTTGTGGAAATGAATGTTGAAAACTAAAAATAAATAAATAAATGTAAAAAAGACTGCTACCCTTGTTGTTGTATCCAAGGTCTTGGACACTGAGAAGTCCTCTTTCCTGCAGGAGGGGAATGAACCCTGACCTGGTCGTTAGGGGCTTCCATATTGGAGCCACTTTGGCTCCTGACTGAACTGTGACTGTAGCTTAAAAAACAGAATGATTCCTTTTCCAAAACTCTTCATTCAGGAAACCAGAGGTGATTGGGGCAGCGGCAGTATCCTGATTGTGCAGGTAAGTAAAGAAAGCCAAATGTGAAGTGACTTTCAAATTGTTATCAGGGAATTTGACATCTGGGAGTCAAACTCATCTTTTTACTAAGTGCAGAATTCTTTCACTAATAGTGGCTTCTTTCACTTGACTTTTCTGGACATCTTCATCTATAAAACGGGGGCAGAATTAGAGAAAGATAATGCTAAGACTGGAAGGCGCCAACTGAGAAAACAGTTCAAAACAAGTCGGAGCATCACGCATGAGAAGAAGAGCCTTCTCAGATATGTGTATCTGCTCCTCCCCCCAGACACCAAACTAGTATTTCATAAACACCGATCAGCTATTTATATATCTTAGCCCTCCCCCTCCCCACAAGAGTCTTCAGGGGGTTTTCCATGATTCGATGATTAAAATTGGATTTTTTTAAGTTAGGGAGTAACGTTTTGAGAAGTGCTGGGAGGCTTTTTGGAGGCTCAGTACTGAGTTGATTAGAGAGGAGAGAGGGAGGTAGAAGGAGGAGGAAGAAGAGGAGAAGGAAAAGGAGGAAAAGGAAGAGGAGATAGAAGAGGAGTCAACAAATGCACTAGCTACGATATGATTTGATGGCTGAAGGCTTGCACCAAGGCAATGGTTTCATAAATGGAAAGACGAGGCAGGGTGCTGTGGAGAGAGGGCAAAGGACTTGGTAACTATCACTTATAGGGAGAGAGTGAAATATTGAGGGAGACACCAGGGCTGTGAACATAGGTGACAGGAAGGCTAGTGGTCCCCTTGACAGGAACAGCCAAGTTTGAGAGATGGATGGAGGGAAAAATACACTCTGCGTTGGCCATGTAGCATTCCATGTGTCATTTGTCCATCACATGCAATGTCCAAAAGGACAACGGTGACTGTACTTGGGAGGGAGATCAGGGCTGACACAGAGCCCTGGGCATCACCCAGTTCAAAATAAGAACTGGGTATATGAAGCTGATGGGGTCACTAAGTGGGAGTGTAGAGAGGAGTTGAGAGCCCAGGACAGAGCACAGGGGTCCCTCCTGAATCCATGATTCTGTTCCCTATCAAAGATAATAACATTAAAGAAATAGAAATTCTCATTTCATTGCTGATTTAATCTATGTTACTATACAGATTTTGCATAGCATTATTAAATTGTCCTTGTTAATATTGTGGATTTCACAGGTGCCACCTTTGATACCACTTTCACATTATTGAAAACAACCACTTTTAGAGTCAAGGAGCTGAGTCCTCCATGATAAGCTCAGATGGGGTCTTCAAGACAAATGCTATCTTTTACATTCAACAGATCAAGCTTCTAACCAAATGTCTGAAAAGCTTAGCTCCCAGACAGAGTGCTACTGACTGCTGCTTTCAATCAGGAGGAGAGCCCACGTGGGGAGGGGATGATCACAGCAGGGGACTCATCAGAGGCAATCTCAAAAACAGCCAATGAGGGGAAACCACAGCTGGATCAGCTTATTCCTATGTCTCCTCCTCTGAGCTTCTCCCTCTCCTCTTTCTCTGGGTCTTCTTCCTCGAGTCATCTGTCTTCATGCCTCTTCCACCCTGAGCACTACCCTCTTGTAGTGAAGGGTTTCCATTGAGGCCATCACCAGGGTGCAATTCAGCCTCATAAGCATGTCCTAAGAGATGGCTATGTGTGAAACCCAGTGCTAAGACCTGGAGAATCAAAAGACAGAGAAGGATGTGGAGGTTGCTTTCAGGGACCTTGGATGGAGGGGATGCCTCTTGGCTCTTTTGGGGTAGCAGTAAGAGTGTAATACTTTTAGTAGTAGTGAAGGAGGTTGTAAATGTGTGTATACATGTATAAATGCACATATTGTAAGGATATAATGTGTGAGTATATATGTATATGTATTGTATATGTATATATACATTTAAATGTATACATATACATGCACACACATATATATGTGCTGTGTATATACACATATACATACACATATATACATGTATACACATATACATACAAACATATACATGCACACATATACATACACACATATCTCAGTTTGTCTGAGTAGAGAGAAAGATGGTCTTGAAGCCAGGAATACTTGACATCTCTTAGCTGTGTGTCTCTGGGCAAGTCATTTAACTTCTAGGAGTTCTAGGGTGTTCTCTAAGACTTTAAGTTACAGAGAAGGTACTAACCTGAATTGATGGAGTCTCCTTACCTGGCGTTCCATGCATCAATGAAATCGTAGATCAAGTTCCTTTCACTAAAAGCTATGATAAAAAAAAAAACATAATGAAAGGAAGAAATTGGTGATTTATTTCAATAAACATTTGTTAGGTATCTATTTATGCCATTGTAAGCTCAGTACCAAATATTAGAGAGACAAAGATATCAATAACTATCACCTCCTAAAAGTCAAGAAATGCTGGGTTCAAATCCTGTCCTTGACATATACTGGCTGTGGAAAAAGGACAAGTCATTTCACTTCTTAGCTCCCTGGGATTGTCTCTCAAAATGAAGTTTTCAGGCAATTCTGATCTCAGTCTTTGCCAGGAGCCCCCAAGATGATGAAATACCATGTTTAGATCCCACCCCCAAATAGTAATCCTCATCACCCTCTTCATCATCATCATCATTCTCATCATCATCATCATCCTCATCATCATCATCATCATTCTCATCGTCATCATCGTCATTCTCATCGTTATCATCACCATCATCATCATCTTCATCATCATCATCATCATTCTCATCGTCATCATCATCCTCTTCGTCATCATCTTTCTCATCATCATCATCGTCCTCTTCATCGTCATCATCCTCTTCATCGTCATCATCATCCTCTTCATCGTCATCATCATCCTCTTCATC